>WYDI02003201.1:0-23150 GCA_009867235.2 Psittacus erithacus
AGTCCTCCCCAGCATCCCTATAGCCCCCCTTCAGATACTGGAAGGCTGTTATGAGGTCTCCACGCTGCCTTCTCTTCTCCAGGCTGAACAGCCCCAACTTTCTTAGCCTGTCTTCAGACGGGAGGTGCTCCAGTCCCCTGATCATCCTCGTGGCCCTCCTCTGGACTTGTTCCAACAGTTCCATGTCCTTTATTTATTTAATTTTATTTCAGAAAGAGAATCTAAAAAAGACTGGTTATGTGGAAAAATACCCATTTGGTTTAATATCTTCAGATATATTTTATGTGATGTAGAGAAGAAAAATACAATAGTGAGGATTTTTTTCCTTACTGTTGTCATATTTTGAGATATTTTTTAAGTAAAAGAACAAAAAGATGTATGCTTGATACAGAAGAAATGTCTGTTTGCACCTAATATAGTATAGAAAAGTTCAAAGACAACTTAACCTTGTAAAAATGTTACCTCTGTAATGCTGCCAAGATCAGTGGCTGCATGAATTATTACTTTGACTTGCACACATTACTTTTTTCAGTATTTCTCTAACTTATGCATTCATTAATTGGTGATTTCCATATGCTGGTGATTTCATAAATTGGTGATTCATTTCCTCTTTCATTTGAACTCCTACCTTTTAAAAAAGTCAAGCATCTTTCTGCCCTCAGGCTCATAATATTCAGCTCAGGCATTATTTTGGTGAATATTCCATATTCAATTAATTTCAAAATATAATTTATTGGGAAAAAATAGCAGTTGTTTAATGTTCAATATCTAACATCAAACACAGGACTACAGAAATGGCCCCTGTGTTAAGGTTCTTCCCCCATTTTATGATACAGGAAAAAGTATTTGCAAAAGAGACCTGGGATCCACTTAGATCAAAATTTCCTTTGTAGGAGTGGACAATATGCTTTTATGTTAAATTTTCAGGCTAGGTAATTATGAAAAAAGCCATTCTTCTCATATCTAGTTTTCTACTAGATTGTTTAAACAATAAGCATGCTAAAATATCTACCTGATATTCTTTCTATTAGTATCCTCTACTGATTCTAGATATGCTGGTTACCTTGTCCATTGACCCATGTGAATATTTGGCCTTATGTGATGGTGGCTTCTTAAAGAAACTTTTGCCATTCATTGAATATCCCACCTACCTGGTTTTGAAAATCAAACTGTTCTGCATTTTGAAAATGTGTTTCAATTGGACAAATGCTCCGCACTTGCAGAAAGAGAAAAGCTTCTCAGCTGTATGGTCAGGCATATAAGGCATGATTCTTATTTTTTCCAAAAGCTTCTCTCATTATTAGTTATGTGAAATGCAAAGATATAGGAGCATGTAAACCAATAACAGTTATTCAGTCTAAACTCTAAGGATAACTTACTATGGGCACTGGAGGCTGAGATAGGATATTGTATTTGCATACACACAGTATGTGGAGAACTGTTCTGTTTTATGGAACAGCAATCATATTTAGTTTAATGTCTTATAAGTCCCATAAAATGACATTAAGAAATCTTGCTATTTGGCTGGTGAACAATCTAAGCAGTGGTGTTAACTCATCATAACACCACTACTCTGAAAGCTCAAGCCTCATAAAATTTGTGATATAAATATGCCAGCTGAACTAAACGAGATCAGAGATCTTGCATACATTCTTTCACAAGATGGCATCCAAAAATCTACTGTTCACCTAAATCTGTTAAGAATTTCTACAGTTTGTAGGCTATTGGGGAGTCTTAATCTCTGAAAAAAAAATCGTATTCTTTTTGCTTCTAAACATATCCAGTCATCTGGAAACCTAGCAGACAACCTAGCAGATTTAGGACATCACAGTTCTAGCAGATGTGACATGATGCCTCTGAGAGTCCTGTACTCCTATGAAATGTCAGACAGGTAACAGGAAAACATGCAAAGGTCATCTAAAATGATAGTAGATAATTTCTGGATTGGAGGAGCTAAAACACAAGGCAATGGCAATAATACAATTGCAACAGAGCACTAATATCTTTTTTTCTTTAATGTGGATGATTAATGTTTGAGTTTTCCTTTAATTTTTACTTGAAAATTTAAGGCTGGCCTGACATAAATCTGACTAGCACCTGATGATGCTAATCATGAGCTCTGCAAACTCAAAATAACAGCAACTTCAGTTTAGGATTCTTTTGTATACTCATTGTTCCTCTCTGTTTTGATTTGTGTCCTTCTTTTGATGTATTAGGAGCTTCCAGGTGGTGGCAGCCGGAGTTACAAATGTTAGATAGCAAGGGCACAGATTTTGCTCCTGGCTAGACTGATAACCTATCTATTGCAAAGTGAAAACAAGCTCGCTAAGCCTGAATGCACTGGCCTTTCCGTTCTGTACCAAAACTCCATCTGGGATGTACTTTCTAGTTAAACTCCTCCAATCCTCTTTATGGAAGATGTTAACTCTATATGGGTATTCCCTGTTTCTTCTTCAGTTTCACAGAACATGAGTAGAGATGCTATCCAAGAAATCATCCACCCATGGTAACAATTTGCCAGGAGCTGATACTAACCTTCTGGCAAATCTGTGATCTGCTGCAAGTGAGGCTCCTCACTTCAGGACACAGACTTAGCTCACCCAAAATATATTCTTTATGTTTGATGGTTGGTAAAGGAAAAAAAAATGCAGAAAAGTCAGATGGGTCTGCTCTACACTACTTTATGGTATGTAGACAATTCCTTAATGACATTCTCATTAAAACTTCCTGCTACCAAATACTGTTTGTTCTTAGACACTATTTTTATTAAAGGAAATGCCTTCTTGTCTTTTTGACATCTGGTTCTGAGGTGACTCACCCTACTCTGACTGATTTATCTCGCTAGTTAGTGGACTCAGCCTGCCCGTCCAGGGAGCACATGAAAACAGTCCTATAAGACATCTCATGTCAGGTGGGGCTGTTGATCACTTCCCGGCACCACTCATCACAGGAGTGATGGTGCTGCATTATAGTAAAGGTTCAGATGTTTCCCAGTGAAACAAACACACAGATATTTCATTAAAATACTCTTTTGATGGTCCATAATCTGCAGCTCAGGAATGCCATGAGACACAGGTTGTGTCTTTGTGTCTGATGGACTTTGAAGTTGCACCTAGGAATTATTCTCTTCAATTATTTTTAAGTATTTAAGATCACAACACTTATTTTGGATTGAAATTTTCAATCTGCAAAATAAGGGGGTTTTTTTTGGTGATAAAAAAAATTCAGCATTTTTTCTATCAACTTCATTTACTTATTGACATCTAATCATATTACTTTTACTGTCAAAATTAGATGCATGCAGACTAACTTAGATTAATTTTTTAAAGATACCTAAAATTGTACGTCTTTTCTGGAGATTTTAAGAGGTTGAGTACCTTTATTCTTGTGTCTTCTCTAGTGCTTTTTATTGTTTTAAACAAGAGAGAAGAAGTGCTTTTTTGTTTACAGCACTGCCAGTCCAGATGGGAGAACCAAAATTCTTATTTCCAAAGTGTGGCATTTTATGTGACCACTTTTTTACCCAGACAACTGCACTAAGTTTGTCCCTACTCTACAGTGTTTAGACATTCAGATAAAGTTTAAGTATCTATGCTTCTAGTGATTATTCAAACAGTCTCTCAACCTTTTGTGGTTCACCCATCACCAGTTAATATCGCATTAAAAACTGACAAATAATGTTGCATTTTATTGTGACTGCACAAGCTGAGTAACCTGCCCATTAATTCTCTGCTGCTTTTCACTTAGCATCTTTTCCTATAACAATAAAAGGACTAAAGATTGTTCACAGCTAAAATTAGTTTTTTATTAGTAGACAACCGAGTCTTTTCTATACTTTGTAATATTCAATCAAGAGGGAAAAAAAAAGACCCAACATTCTGATTATCTACTGTGAAAAATTTCTGTAATACATGGAAACAAAATACTTTTATAATGCAGTAAATTCACCTAGAGTGAGTCAATTTTTTTTCCTCAAAAAATAACCTTTCCTACAACAAATACATCTTACAAGATTTTCTTTTTTACTTTGTTAGAAATCAACTGTTTGCAGAAAAAAAAAAAAAGAAATTGATTTTTATTTCTTCTCTTTTCCAAAAGCATGAACTGTGTTTGGCTTTCAACAGCCAGTAATAGTGGATACTTTTTTACCCAGGGAATAAAAACATTTTCACCAGATCACCAAAAGCATTTCCAGCGCTAATGAGCTCTACATTCACTTGAAAGAAGGTGAGATTTTGGCTTCATTAGTGGCACTGCACAAAGAAGATGGAATCCCAAGCTATACTCCGTGAAATGCTTCATCTTCAAAGAGTTTTTCATATTTTTATCAAAGACAAAGGCACTTGAGATGAAAGATCTAATTCTCTGTTGCTCTGTAGAGTCACTGGCACAAGCACAAAGCAGTTGCAACATGATACTAAACATGAATTGTATCATTTACACTCATTTTGCATTTATGATGAAGGGCAATCTGAAGAAAATTAACCTAGGCTTTTTTAAAGCACACATGCAGCTCTTATCTTTGTAGGTGGGAGATAATTGTATCTTATGGAAAGTTTTATACACACAAAGAGTCATGCAAGCAAATTAATAGTTTTTAAGATGCATTTCTAAAAACTGAACAAAAGACTTTAAACAGCTTTGATCCCTTACATCCTCATTACATCAATTTGAGGCTGATGCAACTGGAAGGGAGATTTGATAATCATGGAGTTAAGGCTCAAGAGGCCACGGTCTCACCCCCAACAGAGCTGTGTGCAGTGCAGAACCACAGGATAAGGCAAAGATAGCTTTCTATCTCCCCTACTATCCTTGCAGACCAAAGGACTACACCCCAGCTGCCTTAACACAGCCTCAGGTGGCAGTGCTGATGGTAATGCTGCACCCCTGTGCCTGGTGAGGAGCTGTGTGCTACTCAGGAGCAGCCCACAGTGCTGATCCCAGCTCAGGGTCTGGCCCAGAATGCAGTGTGATCACTAGACTGTCAGCAGCAATGGAGCTTGGACTGCCAAGTTCAGTCCCTTGGCTTCAGAGCTCCCATGGGCATCAACCTTCCTGTCTCTCAGAGTGTTTGTCTTCTGAGTGGTTGGAGGCTGCGTTCACTCCTGCTTGGAGATGGTCTGACAGAAGATAGCCCAGAAGTCCTCACTTAGTTCCAAAAGATCTAGTTATAACGTTTTCGCAACATGACCAAACATCCTAAGACTCTCTCTGGGAACAATTTCTTGTTATTGTTGGCATTTATTGCCTGATAGTTTCAGTCTTTTACCATCTTGCTGTTTACAAAAGGCAGTGCAAATCATTAGAACTAGCAGCGCAAAGTTACTCTCTTCTTTTGGCAAAATCTTGCCTGCTGTCATTTTCTGTAGTTAAGACTTTTGCCTGAAGTCTTGAACGTCTCACCCTGACACCAGCCTGCAGTAATTAATCATTAAACAGTGATTGAGGCAGTGGACCCCAGAAAATATCTTCATATTCTACCATATGCTGAAGCCAGCTGCAGCAAGCACTCGGAGAGAAGCCGCACAGAGGAAAACACTCTGCCTGACAGTCCCCTGCTGTGAAGCCCAAGCACAGAAAGCCTCTAACGAAGGGCCATAGACAGACTGTTTGCTTGTATTGACCTTCATTACCTGAGATTGTTTAGAAGGCAAAATGTCAGTGTTAATGTGCTAGAAATTCAAACATTATCACATTTTAATGACTGTTTCCAGCCTCTCCATACTCACAATGTGGAACAAAAATGTGGATTACTGTAATGAAAGGTTATAACAACAATAACAGCAACAATAATGAGGGATGGGCAGATGTATTTTGCTTAATTTCAAACTCCCCTGGAGCATCTCAGGTTTGGAATTAAGAGCAGTTTCCACCCACTCGAGGTTCATATTTTATTTGGGGCTGGCCCAGCACCACATCTGTGCAGTAACAGGCCACAGCACTCATCCAGAGCTGGATATGAGCCTGCTTCCAGCTTTGGTAAATGCAGCTAAGTTGGCAGATCTCCACAGAAATGCTGGGGTCAACAGCAGGGTAGGGGAAAGGCAATATACATCTTCTGGATTATGGAGCTGCTAGAGCAGGGGTGATTTGAAGGCTGCAGACCAATAATACAGATTCAGAGTCCCACTAAGACCCAGATGATTTTCTAAAACCCACACCCTTCCTGGATTTATCTCACATGCCATCCGCATATGTGTGGTCTGCCTTGCACAGGTGTACAAGTAAACAGCAGTCTACACAAGAGACACATTCTAAGGCATGTTCCCTTCAAAAAATGCATGATTTTATGTTCTGCCCCTGCATTGGTAAACACAGAATACTTGTCATCTGTGCTACAGATATTTCTGCAGGTACACTAGGAGTGGTTTGAGGGCTGAGAAACAGTCGTAGCATTTATTTTGCAAACTTCCCACTCTGCATGATGACACCTTCTTTTGTCAGAGTGCTAGAAACTACCCTTATTTGAAATTCCCATAACTGACCCCTCTGAATGCCTTTTTGTTTATTCATATATGATCCTCCATCTTAAGCCTTCCTTAAAACCAGAAAAGAGCTTTTCCACAAATGGTTGTTTTATGGGTATCCTACAGACTTCACATTTCCAGTAGAAATACATGGAAATTTCTAATCCATGGAAAAGCTTTTTTCTGCTTGTGTTGCCCTTTCCCTATCTATTTGTTCTTAGAAGAAGAAATTAGTCATATCTACATGGCATAAAAGATGTTTGTTTCCAGTGGACCTTTACATATAGAGGCAACAAAGAGATTTAATGCTGAAGGAAGTAATTTTCCATGCAAATCACAGCTGTACTGTAATTATTCTTTTTTGCCACGTGATGTTGTAGAATTCAAAAATGTAAACGGATTCAAAATAAACTCTGGGAAACTGATGAAAGAAAAATTCAACTGTAACTAGTACAGAGTCATGAAGAAACAAGTCTTTGGCTTAGAACTTCAGCTGTCTAGTTTGAAAGAAAAAGATCTCTCTGCACCTGCCCTGCTCCTGTACTTTATCTTTAGTGTTAGCTACAGGCCCTTTGCATAGAGAGGAACTTAAGACAAGAGCACCTTTCCTCTGTCTCATTCATACATCCTGTAAAGCAAGACAGATCAAGACCATTGCCAACTACAGAGCATAGAAGCTGCATCAGAGGACTAGACAGCCCTAAATCTGCCAACCCTATTTGCATGGGGCTACATCTCAGTTCCCCAACCCCTACATGCAGGAAAATCTGCTGGACTACATACATGTGTCATAACAAGTACAGAAGTGCTTTTGTTTTGTTGAAAGAAGTTAAACTGGTTTATTTTGAAATTGCTCAATAAATCATTAATCAGCATCTCTCTGTGAGTACTCAAGGGAGTAGGAGTTCAGCCTTCCAATTTTTTTTCAAAGGCCAAGTTCTTGGAGGATTTTCCATAATGCAATGTGAACTTCTCTCATACCAACCTTTGCTCAGGGCATAAAGTAAATCATGACACTGGGGGAGCATAAGAGATCTAGTTGCTCCCAGGATCTCACTGGGGTTATTGAAAGCCCAAAGTCTCCGGCTTAATTTTTAAATTAAATATTGCATTAAAAAAAAAAAAAAAAAAAAAGAAGTCGTCATTTAAGGTGCTCTGAGATGTCTCAGTTATCAAACAGGTAAATTTTATAAATGGCACTCTTCTGCTACCAGCTATGTTTCAATGAGAGATTAATACAGCTTTATTGGGCAGATACTGGTACTTTGGCCCACCTGTAAAATATGTATGATCTCATATTACATAGAACAGTCTTAACAGAAGTTTCTTTGTCACTAAAATGAATTACACAGAAGTGCTGCACATACATTTTACAGCTGTTTTAAAATTGCTGATGCTAAGAGTATGATTCATTCCTGTTCTCTTTTAGACTGAGAAAAAAAAAAGCTCGCTCTCAGCCTGTTCATCCCATATCAACATTAAAAAAAAAAAGAAAAGATATATCCATACTTAAACACACAAGATTGACCTCCTTGTCTTCAAGTATTTCCAGAAAATAATCAATTATATGCTAACTCTATTTTTCAGTTGAATAAAATAAGGCAGATGCTCATAGCTACCCAAGATTGTAGTACAGCAGAGAAGGAAGGAGCAGCAGAGAAATTATGGCATGAACTGACCACAGCACTCATTCCTCATCCCACTACACCACTGGCGGAGAGGAGGTAAAGAATTCAGGAATAAAATTAAGCCAACAAAGAAGGGAGGGGTGGGGGAAAGGTGATTTTAAGGTTTGGTTTTATTTCTCATTATCCTACTCCGATTTTATTACTAACTCATTAAACCAGTTCCGCCAAGTCAAGTCTATTTTGTCCATGATGGTAACTGGTGAATGATATCCCTGTCCCTATCTCAACCCACAAGCCTTTCATTACATTTTCTTTTCCCTGCTCATCTGAGAGGGACAGTGATAGAGTGGCTTTGATGGGTACCTGGTGTCCAGGAGGGTCACCAAGGAAAGTCAGAAGTGCTGTTCTAGAACCTACTTGTTGAAAAGTGAAGGCTTTCAGACAGCAGGAGTTACTGAGTATTCAGCAAAAGACTACAGGCAAAATAAGGTCAGCTATGAAGCCCCTGACAACAAAGATGCATACCCTACTTTCTGAACAGACTGAAGAGACTGTCAGAGTGCTCTTTGCCACCACACTTTGCATGGATATGATCATGTTTGCTAAGGTAACAAAAATACAATAACCAGAGCAAGAGATAATGAGTACCTGAGAAAGACATTAAACTGTCTGGTTGGGGAAGGCAGGCATATCTTAAAGATATAATAAACATCCAACTGACTTAGATTTATCTTATTCCTGAGGAGAATAGAATAAGACTGACCAACCATACAGAAATAACTATTCTGTGATATTTTTTCTTTATTGTAGCAGAGAACACCTAACTTTGGCCCAGGACCCTTATTCTAATGCGTAAGAACTAATAGTCCTGACAATAGAGTTTAATAATTATACTAGATAATCTGACTGCAGACAGGAGAAAACAATATTGTCAACCACTTTTTTTCAGGTGGAATACAAAGCAGAAAGACTTGTACAAGAAAGTATGTGGGAGGACAGGAATTATATCTCTTTTTTTCATTCTTGCCCTACTTTCCATCATCCTTCTGCACATACAAGACTGACTAACAATGTACTTGAAGCGTGGGCTTAAATTTAGCATATATATGGATGTCTATTGTGTGCAATAAACAGAAACACCAGGCACCAGACAGAAATGAGTGATAGGAATGATTAAAAATTTGTAACACCCTCACTTTTTTTCTTTAACATAATACCTAATTCAACATTTAATGTATTTGGCAATTAAATAGAGAAAAACTACTAAAAGACATGACAGCTACAATGGAGTTGGCTTGGTAAACCAGTCATGAAAATATTGAGGTATGATTAGGCCACAAAATTTGAAAATAAGTGCATCTTTAGATTCAAATGGCATCTTCAACACATCTCACAAGTATGTGATAAGACAAGCGAAGGAGACTCTGGGACAAAACCCTTTTCAGCCTTACACAAGGGCTAAGCAATTTAGTGGTGCGGTTCTCAATCTTAGAGGCCATCATGCACCTAAGGCCACAGCCGAAGGGGCAGTGAGAACTTTCAGGTTTTCTTTCTAGGTCCCCATTCTCTTCTTCTATTCTTGATATTTGGCAACAGAGGGCAGAATATACCTGAACAATGCTGTTTTCTGTCATCAGCAATAGAGAGCAATGTGAGGAACACGTTTTACCAGTCCAACCCATGTGGAGAGTTTGGAGGAGCAAAATACTGTACTGGGTTCTCCACTAGAAAATAATTCCACTACTAGCCAATGTACCTGTTTCATTCAGAACATTTACCTATGGCTGGAAATCCATAATCTGGGTAATCTGGATAATTTCAGACTAGCCAGAAACACCATTACCAAGAAAACAATACACAATTCTGGAACATCACTGCTATGATACCCTGATGAATATGAAGATGACCACCAATAAATTGTTGATTCTACCCAAAATGAGATTCAGAGTCTGCATTGCTGTCCTCATATGCCATAATGTACTTTAAAAAAGCATGATGATACACTCCTAAAAGATTATAAGCAGCATAATATGAGGCAGGATATAAAACACCTTTGCCTGAAAGAAGAAGAAATTCTATGTCACTCCCAAAGTTGGGCTTGATAGGGCTCATCATGAAAGTAGCTCAATTTTTGCTGGCACCTGGCCCAGGAGTTACAACAATACAGAGCTGTTTTTCAGGGCAGTCAAGTAGATAAATGAGTGTAATCAACAAGCTATAGGTGTATGAGCATACGTTTATTTTTGAAGGAGCCATATCAACTAAATTTGTTGAAACGCCTAAGAGGTGAGTAGGTCTTAGTAAAACAATTAGCAATTTGCTTTTTTATAGTGTAGGACAAGGAGGTAGAAAGTATGAAGATATAAAAAAGACGTGAAGGTAATCCTGGAGTGCTATTTTATAGGCTAGATCCACATCCCTTGAAAAGAAATGATGACTTCATACTTATTTCCATTATTTTAGCAAATCTAAACAGAGACTTTATGCTTACCTGAAGTAAAGACATTTTGGGAAGTAAGCTGTATAGAAACTGTCTAGCAGGCGAGTGGGCTGTTTTGCCCTTTGTGCTGGGAATGTTATTAATGTTTTTTGGTAAGCCATCTAAATTTACAGTGCCTAAAGATATTTTACATATGTTTTCCCAAACTACAAATTACAGCAGCCTTGGTTTTTTGGTTTTTTGTGTTTTTTTTTTGTCCTGAGCTCTTTTTCACAGCTATATATGCAGAGTATCTCTAATAAATTGATCTATACTTCTCTACGCCATAACAGAATTACTTATTGTAAAAAATACCTCTTAAGAACACCTGATTTTATAAACAATGAGTCAGTAAATGTGAATACTTAACAAGATAGAATCCACACTTCCAAAGAGCAGTGGAACCTAGTCTACAAACTTCTTTAATACAAAATATGAGTTCCCTTGCTTGTTAATAACTATTTCACTGCTTTCTTTTTCTTGATTTTAGAAAAAAAATTGACATTCCCATGGAATTTTTATATGACTGCAGTGTGCTTAGCAAATAGGACTTTGAATGATGTAATAATAAAAAGAAAAAAAGCAAAAAAGCAAAAAACCAACAATCAACCAACCTACCAAAAAAACCCCCTAAAACTTTCTCACTTTTTGCCTGACAGCACATATTTTGTCTGAGGGAATAATGAGGTGAAACCTAGTGCTTATATATTCTTCACAATTCTTCATTTTAAAAATTAATTTAGCTGCTCTCAGTGTCCACCCTCATTTAATCAATGGTCTTCACTGTCATTTCAAAGTTACCCACATGCCATATGTATTTTTTTTTGTTTTTATTGGTAAATATTGTACCATACTGGGAAAAAAAAAAAAAAAAAAAGAAGAACAGCCTGAAAGTCATCGAAAAAAATGCTTACCCAAATGTGATAAATCCCATATGACAGGTATAGCCAACAGCCTTGACACTATAAACCCCATACTTATATTACTCATCTGTATAGGTCTTTGAAGGACACAAGCCTGTAATATCTACCGTCAGTAAGAGACTTATTGTAATATTCACTATAGGACCCAATGCAGTGAGGCACCCAAACACAATAATTTTTTTATGGGAATCAACTGGCTATTCATGAACAGAATTGCTTTACTAGATCAAGGTCTAGACTGGCACTGAAACATTTTCCAGCTGCAGGAAGCAGCTGTTTCTAGCCATCTCTTGGGAGCTGGGTCCTCTCTGTGGTTTTGAGATGGATGCTTTAGCAATCCAGAAGAAATCAGTTTTTTCAGAGGTTAGAGCCTGAGAAAATGAATAAAGTAGTGGTTTGCAAAAAGCAACCCAAACTGAACGGATGCATTTAGAAAGGGGAGTAAGTGTGTAGACCTGTCTTCCACACCAGACGAAGACTGGGCTCCATGGCTACTTTCGGCCTTTTCTCAAACCTGAAACAAAAAATATGGCAAAACAAGACTTCAAAGTACCATGAGATTTTTACCATGGGAGTAATTAGCATTGTCTTCAATATTAACAAGCAATTAGAGTGCAGTCCACTTGTCTTGCAGCTCAGATGGCAAAGGTCCTGGGACATCTCCAAAGCAAGCCCAGGTCTGTATAACAACACTGCTATGACAGGGAACACACTGTCTTATCCCTCCACAGAAGACCTCCAGCCTCCTTATGGTGAAGAAATTAGAGGGAATCGAAATGTAGTGTTCTCACTAATATTGTTTTGCAGGGAGGAAAATAAAAAATACTCACTGCAATACTTTTGAAAATGTGTTTCATTAGGAGCTTAATCTGCAAGGTTATCTCAGTCCATAAAACTAATATCCTAATGTTGTAAGCACCTATACTGTTAAGTGCCTTAATTATTTTGTGATCTCATTGAGAACCAGTATTTTTATTCTGTTGAAAGCTGATGGTTTGGGTTTGGCTTTTTTTTTCTGATTTGAGACAAAAAAGAGATTAGGAGTTTAAAATTTTGTACCAGAAGGGGAAAGGAAAGAAAAAGGATTTAAGACATAAAAATAGTCTTTAAATAGATAATTTGAATCCATTTAAAGTTCATTGTTGCATTTCATTAGTACCTTATATAATATTACGCAGATAATAATGATTTATAAAAAATCTTTTTGTGACAAGAACAGTTCAAACAAAATATGTTACCATGGATTGACATTCCTTTGGCACCTGCAAATGGATAATTACTTTCCTATTTAATTAATAATAAGTTCACATGTTCAGTGAAGATAAAAGTGTTTGCATTTAATACCCATTGTGTTGTCAAATTCCAGACTAATAAATACACAGCTGAGGCCTACTATATTCCGATATGCCATATAGAATTCTAGCTATATACGTATAAAGACAGGAAAGAATAGGTGAATACATGAAATCTTTCTAAATTGTATTTGTTCCTGTTTAGAAAAACAGAGAAGAAAAATTTTCTCACACCAAATTAATGGTACGGTGGCAACATTCAAGGCAATGTTAGTCAGCTCTGGAACACAGACCTCAAGCTTGAAATAAAGGAAATTTTAGCAAATTTAGTGACAGTGCAAAATGTACATGGGATGCTATGGGAGATCTCTTTAACGGGATAGAAATTCATAGATTCTCTGACAATTATGACTACCATGAGATAAGAAAGGTAAAGTCCATTTAAACCCAGTTGAATCAACTCAACATTGCTTGATCTATCCCATGTAAGAAGACAGATTTATTAATGTTATTTATTTATGTGATGCTAGTCTACAGGGAAACCAGAGAAGTGCTTCAACTTTTCCTACTAGTCTCAGGAGAAATGTTGAGGGGTAGCTCCCTCATTCTGTTGCATAAAACATCCAGAGGCTGCCAAATGTAGCATTATAGTTTTGCATCCTGTAGAAGCAAGCAGATTTGAAGAATCTGCATCCCATACAATATGCATGTACAGGGGTCTTAACAGTAAAGTTAACCAGAGTCAGTTAATTTTTTAGCATGGAATTAGTGTTTTAGGTAAAACAAACTTTGTTAAAAAAATAGGTTTTATTTGCAGATTTTCAGTTAATCTACAAATTTCTTCACATTTCCACTGTCTTTTTCTTTTTTTTTTTTTAATGGCCTTTTTGGTTTTGCTTTTCCCCTTTTATTCTATTAAAAGTAAAGAGAATAAGAAGACAGCGTGATAGAAATGGATATAATGCTTTTAAAGCATCTTGTACTATTTTCAAAACAAAATCTATTGGTTAAAGGGCTGAAGAAATTATTTCAAATAGGTGAAATATTTCTATTTTTTTTGTTCCTTGCAGACTTTTCATCAGAGAGTACATCCATGATTTGCCCAGCCTCGCCAGAGAGTATGAAAAAATAGACAACTTGATGTCATGGCAGCAACATTCAAGGCAATGTTGGTCAGCTCTTGAACATAGGCATCAAGCTTGAAAAGAAGGAAATTGTAGCAAATTTTCTGACAATGCAAATCATAGAGGATGGCAAAAATCTGTTTCCTTGACAACATGACTGCCCTAGAGGATGCTGATTTTTTTTTTTTTACTTTGGTGAGGAGGAGCTGGAAGATGGAAGATTTTGACAAATGAGGCTTGAAAAGTAACATGCTGAAATAAGTACAAATATATATTTCTGTACATGCTATCTTTTCTTTTTGGTGCCTAACCAGCACTGGAGTCTGAAATGGAGCACTTCCAGCAGAGGAGTTTTATATGCTTAAATCTGCTCATGGAAATACATTTTGATACCTGAGTTACATTTTTTCCTTGCCAATAGAAGTCAGCTACTAAGCCAAGGTTGCCCGCTGTTAATTAAACTACGTTCCACTAAAAACCTGCAGCACAAATACATGGTAGCAGAGCATGTTCTGTGTGCTGTTCCTCCTCATGTGATAAGCGGTACGTTTCCTCAATGGATGCACATTGCTTACATTTTTAGAGCTATTAAGTCAGCTAGATTGTTCCATAATTATGGAACAATCTAGGCAATGTTCAATAGCCCATGCAGATGCCTGACAGGGCATGTTGTCTCTTAATTAGGAATTTGAATGCCTAATGCTTGTATATTAACTGAAATAATTGGATAGATGTTTTACATTTTCTTCACTTTTACTGACAACCAAGTCAGGGACCACAGGAATCAACATATCTTCGTGAGCCAGCTCATTTCATTTGCACTTTCTAGGTGATCTAATCTGTTGCTAAGTGTGATTTTTAAGATAATTGATGCTGAGTACTGTTTAGATGTATTGTAAGATGTTCCTCAGTGAGACTAGCAGTTTTAGGCTGGTGTTGCTTCTCATACTATCATCATTTACACAGCGTGATTATCTGCCTGTATTTTTTTTTGTTCCTTAGAAGTCAAGTAAAATTACTATAGTTTTTAGCATTTTTAATATTTCTAAGTGCTTATAATGGGATATACAGTGTTTCAAATCCAGTTCCGATATCATGCTATCAAAATTTGCTACCACTGATGTGAAAATCTCCTTTGCACAAGGCTGTTTTCCACAGATTGAGACTGCTTTTCAGGGGTTGGGCTTGCTGACTGGACTCTGCAGCTCTGGCTGCAAAGGAGAAGTCTACTTGCACATCCCTACCCTTGCTCTCACTTTCACTAAACACACAGAGAGCCTTATTGGCTCTGATGAAGCTCTGTGGAAGCATTGCATTCAGTGGTACCAACCATTAGCCAATTTCCACAGCTGTGACACGGTTCATCTCCTATCAATACAATAAAAACGGTAGAAAAAAGTCCTCTGGGCTTCATGTTAGCAGAACTGGGCAACTGAGCAACTTCTTTAAGCCATGTCTACCATGTATGTGAGGAGTACTATGCTTGCTAGTATATACATTGTTTATATTTAGGATGCCTCATAAATGTGTTTATTCACAACTATTAGTATAAAAGCTCCTTTAAAAGCAACAAATTGCTCTCTATTAGTAATGTGCATAATGACCTATTTCCATAAACATTTTTAGTAAGAGAAATTTTAATGTGCAAAACCCTGCAGACATTTTATGGAAATTTGACTGTATTCTGCAAAAGTGCATCACAGTCATATTTTGTTCTTTAATATTTTGTTTTGAGAGGTGAATTACTTTCATTCTGATATATAGTACAAAAGAAGTAACCTGGCATAGGAAAAAGGAAAATGAGTCTTAATGTGATTCCTTCTTGCTAATGTATATTTGCTTGATTGATGTAAGGATGTTTTTTACAGAAAATATACAGCCCCTGTTGTTGTGGGTTTGTTTGTTATTGGGGCTTTTTTATATTTATTTAAAAAGGGTGATGGAGGCTTTAAAAGAGCTTTTTAAATTCAGTCATAAGGGAAAAGAATAATGAAAGAATGTCTTTCTGATCAAAATGATAAATAGAGCTTCTGAGTCTCTATCTTCATCAGTTATATTGCAACTGATTTCTATAACTAAATGGAGGTCAAGCATGCAAAACTGTATTGACAAAATATTGTGATACAGTTTTAGAGGTATGGTTTACAAATAAGCCTGAGGGGGTTAAATGTGTTAGTTTTACTTTTTTGTTTGAAAAACATGCAAGCAAATCTTTGGTATTCTGTGGAGTCTTAACAGCATTTCTGTATGTTACGTACTAAATGCAACCTGAACACTAGAAGAGCTTTTCATATTAATTTACTATAGCTTTAGAGCAAATAATGCTTTTTTCTTCTATGCAGGGCTTAAAGCTGCTAAACTACCAACAGTTCCAACAAATGTCTGTAAAAATAACCTGACATATCAGGTGCAAACTGTCTTATTTGTAGTTCGACCAAAATCATATGGGGAAAGAAAACAAGGTTTTATTTTAAATTAAGCTAATTGCATAGCCATTCAGAGGAGGTGGAAATGGAAAAGCCATCCATAGATCTAATACTGAAAAAACTGTGCAGTATTTCAACTCTGCTTTGAAGGCATTCTAGGCAGCCTTTTTTTGTAGAAAGTTTGGTTTATGTTGGTCAATGCACAGACAGAGTACAACTCTGAATTCACTTCTGCCTTTGACACTGCAAATTTGAGCAAGCCACCAAACTGAAATTTTTAGGCTGGAAGGTGTTAACCTCTAACCTGGTTACCCCCTTTCTACTGCAGAGAATGTTGGTTGGCTAGTAAAGTGCTCTGCAGATGTACGGAAGAAAAGCGTGATGAAAGATGCCAAAGGGGTGAAAAAGATGAAAACAGGAACACTTTTGAAGATATCTATGAGAAAAACAAGTTCCTGTATTTCCGATTTTGTCTAACAAATGTTGATCTGCTTTGCAGTATCCGTATGTTCCGGTCAAAAACTAAGGGTATAGCCCAGCTGGAAAGAAAGCATGAATTAAAACCTAAATTGGTGAGGAGGTATATGGAGTAGAAACATGGTCTTGAATCATCCTATTTGTTAAGTAGTTGCTTAACTTGGCATGTACCATTGGTTCCTATGGTCTTTAAAAGAGAAGTGGTTATAAATGTGATTAAAAGCTTGACTAAATATCCAACTGAGTAAGAGGCTAGACCCTCCTGTTACAGCAGAGGGTCAGCTTCAGCACATCAGTATTGCAGCTGTAGTAATACAGTTGTTTTAAGATCTCTTTTTTCGTGAGCGCTGAGCAGCCCTTAGTAGCTCCCACACATACAGTGACAGCTGAGAGCACATAGGTGTACCAAGGCCTATGCACACCCCTTGTCTTATCTCACTGAAGTAAATGGCTAGCTATAATTAATTTCAGTGGGATCACGAATGGATATATAAAGCTTCCAAAGGAAACCTTCTTCCTTGTCCCAGTAATTTTATATGCTCTTTCTTGTCATTACCACTGCTGTACGTTCATGTAATAGACAGTTGTAAAACGTTATATGAGAATGAATGAAATTTGAAGTGTTGAATTAGTCAAATAAATTAATGACCATGATTTAGGGGTTTTTTTGCTCTAGGAAGTGTAAAGAATCAGTCAAGATTTTCTCTTGTGGGGGCTGTTTTGTATTGATTTCTTTTTTAAATGACCAAGCAATTAGCATAGCAGAAACCTAGGTGCTCAGCACTTTTTCCATTAAACAGAATAAATGTCAAGTCCTATTAATATACTCAGCTTTTCTATAGTGGTTGAACAGATGCTATCTATCACTCTATGTTTATTATCTTGTTGAAATAGTATTATGAGGTTTTGCTGACAATAATTTTGGATGATGCTTTCTTTTTCATTTTAATCCTTCTTTGTAGGTTCAGGCACAAACAATTTTATCGCATTCAGGCTGTTAAACCATTAATTGTGAGAGCGCAGATTTTCAGCAGTTCATGCTGGTACAATAAGACTCTTTCCCCATCTCCTCTCCCAGGTGTAAAGAATCTGTATTTTTAATAATAATAAAAAGACATAATCACTTAATGCAGAAACGTCCATTGCACCCAAACTGCAAATCCAGCTTAAGTGGAAATTTACACAAAGAATTATTTATAGGAATCAATCATAATTACATTTAATGCATGCTGCAGCTGTTTATAATTGTGGTTTTCCCAAGGTTATTCTCCTCCTACTGTCCACCCACACACACATGAAATTTGTTTCTGTGGAAATGCTTAGGAAGCATTATAATTTTCCCGTAACTTGTTACAATGGCAGCTGACTGTTTTGAGGCACACTAGATCCTAATTAGTGTGTGCAATAAAAAACAAGAGAAGACTGTTTTGCTGACCAGTAAAAGAGTCTTGAGAAGCTGGTTGGTAAGAACTATCAGGACAAATATTTTCCATGTCATTCTGTTTGTTATTTATTATGACAAGTAAATCTGACTGCTAAATTAGAAAGTTAATTTTTGGCAATCATATATTCAAGATAGCTGGGGCCAAATTGAGAAGCCATACATAAAGTGGTATAACTGGGACCTTCTCACACTCAATTAAAAATTTCCTTCCCTGAAAATTCATTGCTATAGGACTGATTGTAAAA
This sequence comes from Psittacus erithacus, assembly GCA_009867235.2. NCBI lineage: Eukaryota > Metazoa > Chordata > Aves > Psittaciformes > Psittacidae > Psittacus > Psittacus erithacus. The sequence goes on from WYDI02003201.1 coordinate 18,506, forward strand.
CACTTTTTTTTTAACTACAGAAAAAAACTGGTTTTCATAGAAAAAGAAATTTAATTTGAAATATCTTTTAGCTCCAGTTATTTGATGAAAAAAATGAAGGCTATATAGGAAAGCAAATCCATGTCATACAGTTTTTAATGTGTTGAAGGCCCAGAAAGTTTAGAATGGAGCACATTGGGCAGTCATTTGATGTGAGATATATGGCTATCCATAAAGGACCTAGCATTGCTTTTTCATACATAGAATGAACCAGGAGAAGGTATAATTTTAAAACAATAATTCTTTTTGGTACATATTCCTCTGGCCCCTCAGCCAGCAAGTTTTACATTTTAAATTTCATTGCATATTGACAGATTTCCTGCAATGGTGATTAGCTCTAAGGTAGTTCAGCAGAAAGTGTGACCCATGTTATACTTTTGTAGTCAATCCTCAGAAGTATGATCTGTGTCTGTAGTACTCGCATCAGAGTTAAGCCATCTCAGTCAAGCCAAACACTACTAAGGGAAAACTCTGTGAATCTTGAAATGTAAAATTCCCTGGGCCTTAAGGACAGTGGTATTGATACTGTTGTCTGAGGGGGGTTGGGTTTGGTTTTTTTGTATTATATTTTTATTTTTTTAAGTCCATCTTTACAAAATATCTCTTTGACATGTGAACATTTTTAGATGTTCAGTTAGGCGCCTGAGTTCAGAAGTTATGCATGTGTCTATTATGAACATCTTTGAGTCATACGATGGAGAATTCGTATTGTAGTGATAATGTAGTAATACTGTAGCTTGTACACTACAAAAAAATCTGAGGGTGGAAATAGTACATAATTAGGTATAACTTTAGTTTCTCAATCCTATCTTCTGGAACACCACTGAGGAAATCTTTCATTGAAAGACCAGTTATATATAATAATGCAGATTATTAAATTTGTTATTAGATGTGGAAAATCTTGAGTCAAAAGTTTGGTAATGTCAGATGGGTCCCTTCTCCTTGTACAGTTAACAGAAATGTGGCAAGGGTTTGCCCCTTCCTTACACTGCATTACCAGTGTGTTACTAATGCATTACCAGAAAAGCATTACCAGAAAAGCATTACCAGGGGTTCTGAGGGAATTAGAATAGTTGGTGTTGATCTGGTAAAGATGCCCGAGTGACTGTGGAAGTGTCTGTCCCTCTGAAGAGCTTTATCAGCGAGTGAGACATAGTGGGGAGAGCTGCAGAGGTCCCGGCACTCATCCGAGATCAAGTAAGTTGAGCTCCTTACGTACCAGCAGCGGAACTGCCTCAGTTTACAGTGCACCTTCTTAGGACAACTCAGAATCCCAACTCTCAGGTCACTTTGTGGAAAACCTTGAAAATTCCTCCTCTTCTGTAGTATTCTGAGGCATAAAAATAGGTTCAGGCCCATTCCAAATCAATCCACTCACTTGCTATTTGTGCTTTTATTTCTCCCCACATACCTTGTAGCATAGAATTTAACTGTAGCTGAGATACAGCGTAAGTAAATAACCAATGGGGACCAATAATAATTGCAATAAACCTGTAACTTTGATGCTCCAGTATTTAACATTCTTGATCAAAGTCTGCCCAGCCTTACACTCTGCAGAACCCTCCTGAGGGCAACAGGATTTCATTGGTTATAAATCAGGGCAGAATGAGGTGATTTCAGAGCAGGTGAAATTGCAGATGTAACTTCCCCATCTTAAAGAGACTTCAGCCAAAAAGTAGGATAGTGAGGGCAATAGGGAAGAATTTCATAGTAAAACATTTAAAAATGAACTAGAAAAGTGTTTAAATAGTTTACTGTTCCATGGATATTGACCTGTTGTTTGTAATGATTGGACCAGTTTGGCAAGAAAAAAAGGATTAACTATATCAGTTGCTATACAAAGCATACCTTCTAAAACAGGTGTTTGAATTTTCCTCTTGCTTGTAATACTCTACCTGAATGAAAAAATGGTCTCTCCAGGATGTCTCAAGATAGCTCTGCTGTTCGATGCATTATTTCTTAGCATCTAAGACTGAATATTTTCTGAGCATTGTAGCAATTTAACATTGACTCTAGAAAAAATAACCATATTTTGACTCTTGCAGGCAAGAGGCCTTGAAAATCTACAGGTGAAGTGAACATTAGAGTTGAAAGTGGGATGAAGTTCTGTGGAACTGCAGCTTCTTCTGCAGAAGAGGAAACTGAAATCTCATTTATTCCAAGAGAATTTTCAATACTAAACATGTTAAAAAAGCCCAAATTTACTTGTTTTTTTGAGTAAGATTCTACTTCATAAGTTTTCTTTTTTTTAGCTTCTGAAAGATCCAAAGTGATATCTATGGGGGAGTATTATTATTTTTAGGAAACGAAAGTGGCTATAAATATTCTTGTTCTCATTTATTTTCTTTAAAAGCACTGAAAGGTTTCACCAGCTGGAAGATTCTACTTATTGAAAAAAAAATAAAAATAGAAAAGTAAGTTTGGTAGAAAATAAATATTTAACAGAAAGAAAACAACAGACTTATTGGGCCTCTAACAGAACTAGAGCAATGAAGAAACTTGCAGCTACAAGATGCCTTTGCTATAACACCTGCAGAATAGAGTTGTTGTCAGAGATTATTTGCCCTTCCAAAGCTGCAATCACTTCAGCCCAAGGAGCTTTCCCAAAGGACATAATCCATTATATTTTCTATGATCTATTAGTATAAGACGACATCTTGCAAGGAAACCTGTGGCCTCTATTTGTTCTGTTAGTGACAACCCACAACTGCTCTTGTTCAACCAGCTTTCTCAAAACCAACATTTTGCTTCTGCATATTCCAGCAGAAGCGGACCCATGAGCTGAGCTGTGTACCTCTTTCATTACCTTTGTTGAAGAATGTACTTTCTTGTATGTGCCTGACGGCTCAGGGAGAACAGCCCTCTGCATCTTCACTGCAGGAGGGAGAGAGAGAAGGAGGGAGGATTCCAGAGGAGATGGGGATCATGTGCCCTTAATCCCTAATGCCCTACAGTCTCCATCACCACGTACATTTCTACAAGAAAGGTTTAACACCAACACAAACAAGGAGATGGCTGAAGCAATTTTATATTAATTTAAAAGGTGACACAATGTACAGGGTACTGAAATCAAATAATGCTTATAAGTTAGATACTAAGCACAGCAGTTATGGTGAGTAAGAAGGTGCCGCGGAGGCTTAAAATCATTAGTAGAGCAAATAAACCTCTCCAGAAGAAAGCTCTGAATGTCAGAAGAATTGATATTCAATGTAACTATCCATACGCTGAGAATTCCCAAAGGGGCTTTTTCAGGTGGGGTTGAAAAGTGACTATTTTAGTGTGAGGATGTATTCTTAAGCATTAAATGGAAAAGCTGTGCCACCTGTTCTGTATTCATGTAAACTGGCGCAAAATCTCTGAAAGTCAGGCTCCACATACTGATTTTTGAGACTGGATGCCAGATAGGCAATAAACCAACAACAACAAACAACAATATTTCAATTATGCCCTTGTCACTTATAAAGACATATTATTGTAGTTTTCAGGAGCCAAGAGATGCATCAGCATGCAAAACTAAACTTTGCCACTTCTGCTGTGTCTTGAACTATAGTTTTCAACCAGAAAAAAGTGGAATCTAGAGCTTCAGAGAAGTGTTGGGTAGTGTTAGAAACCAGCACACCTGCCATGTACTGAAAAATTCATCTGGAGTTCCCTGTCCAGTTCTGGCATCATTCAGTCACTCTCAGGAGGAAAGTGAGGTAGGTCCCATGTGTCAGCCACAGTCTGAGCTTCTCTCCCCTATCCTCTCCACTGCCACTTCAGCGTACACCTCTGATGGGTGATACATGGAGGTCTGGATTTGCAAATAATTCAGCAGTTTGCAAACATCTGAATGGCAGTGCTTTGCACCTCATGGCAGCAGTGAGGAGCAATGCTCCTCAAGGTTTTGGTTCATGGTTAACAGTGGCTTGACCATTTCTATCATTATACGTAGCAGGATTGCTGTCAGGGATAAGTAGAATTAAATTGTGATTTTTGTTTTATAGAAGCCTTGCTTAATAGTGTTTGCTTTGCTCATTTCCAGGGAAACTGGACGAAATTAATAGTGACAGCATTTCATATAATTGTACCAACACATGGGACCTTTACACTGCCCTTTAGCTTTCAAGCCAATATTGTGGGAACAATACAGGACAAAAAGCTTGCAGTTTGCTGCCTTTCTTAACAGTCCTCTACTTGTACAGAAAGCTGCCCTGCCTCGCTACTGGTTCTTCCCAGGCTGAGGGCAGTGGCTGTCATGCAGGACTGTAATTCTCTCCAGGGGAATTTTCCTGTTACAGATGTTTTTAGACACTGAGCTCAGATCAGACTTAGACCATCATTTAAATACCTGTTTCTGCCAGGTGCACATAGTCACTGGCAATGATAAAAAAAAACCTGTGTCTCAAGATGTTCAAAGATATAGCTTCTACTACTATTTAGTGCAGATAGGCAAGGCATCTATAGATTAATTAACTCATGTACCATTAGCTGTTCCACACAGAGTAATCAACGTGAGGTAAATTATACAGGCTCTTAAGCAGGTTTTACAACTGTTGTGGTTTAAGCTTAGTCGTAAATTAGACAAAGCATGTAGCCTGCTTGTTTTCCCCCCACAACCTGTCCT
>WYDI02003204.1:0-26427 GCA_009867235.2 Psittacus erithacus
TGTGTTGTGCCTTGGTTGCTGGACTGTTCTTATCTCAACCCGTGGGAGTTGCATTCTTTCGATTCTCCTCCCCATCCCTCCGGGAGTGGGGGGGTAGAAAAACAAGCAGGCTACATGCTTTTCTAATTTACGACTAAGCTTAAACCACGACATGTATATATATTTGTGTGTGGATGTGTGTGTTCATGTTTACACACACATACATACACACACATATGTAACTAATGTGTAAAGACAGGCAGCAAAACAGAGTGTAGGTATTCTTATGTGTATAAAAATTTTATGGAAGGCCATTGAAGTTCACTTCAAATGTGCTTTAAAACGTACCTACTCTTTCAAACATCTATCCGTTCTTACTTTTGCTCAATACAATATATCTTACTGAACAGCAATTCGGTTGCTCTGGTTGATGCCACTTCATTGCTGGGCCAACACGATAAAAACTACCCAGCTCTACAATGCTAAGAAAGGAGTGAAAGAACAGGAAAGCATGCAAAAGCAATACAGTTGCATGATAAACTTAATTTAGTTTTTTAAAATTCAGATACCCCTACCCCACTGCAACGAAAGAAGGAACTGAGGACTATGGATGCGTATTTACAGGCAGAACTTGTTCTTGACATCTCTGATTTTTAATCTCTATTCTTTTCCTGAGTCTTATTGCCAGAAAAAAAAAAAGTAGTTAAATGAATGCCTTATTATTCACTGCCTGCAACGATAATAAAGATGCTCCCTAGCTGAAAACAGAAAGCAGGGCCTCCTACGATCATGGGGAAAAGAAAAAAGAAACATTATTAGAGAACCATCTATTCTTACCAAAGGTGTTGTGTTCATGCAGTTTTTGTCAGGAAATCCAAATAATTCACTCCCACTTGCTTTCAGTTAAAAAAACCCTGGCAGCCTTGTGCTGTGAGAAAGGAGAAACAGCTGTGTTTCTCTCCACTGCCTCTTTTATAGGAAAGAGACAGATGCACTATAGCTGTCTACAATTCCTGCATTTAAAGTCAGGCACTGGCATGCCCTGCCAAAAGAAATTAAATGCAATGAAAATTTGTTTCTGGTCAAAGTCAGAGGCTGCATTTGCTGTATCACAGTATATGCATCCTGTGGGCTACACAATGTTCTCCTTCCAGAAGTACTGAGGGTATTTATGATTCTTGGGACTGATGTTCCATTGTGAAGCATTTGTGCTTGCTGCTAAGCAGGTGAGTGCTAGCATCACCAAATAGGGATTTCTGAGCAACAAATATTTTGCATTCACAAGGCATGATAGAAGTACTTATTTTAATTCAGATCTACCGACTTCAGTAGAGAAGGGATTCTTGACTCATACATATTCTAAACACAGAAAGACTATAAAGTATCTTCAGCCAGATGATGCACCTTCCCCTTGCTCTCCACAACGCTGTCTTTCCACCCAAGTTCTGGTACAGTAGGACACTAAATCTGTTGGTGGGTCTTCCCAGAGCATCTTTTTGTAATCACTGATAAGGGTGATTAACCTCAATATGTATTAATCTTTCCTGCCAACTGATTAGCTTTAATCAGAGTCCAGTAAAGGCAATTCGCTGGCTTGAAGCAGAATGACTTCATCCAGTGCCTCCTTCTGCTTTAGGTGTTTTCATCCAAAATCCCCTCTGAAGACAAACCTACATTTTTCATAGGTTTGTTCCCCTCTACTCCCATCCCCACCCCCCTTACATTTTTGCTTTAACAGAGAAGAGGTGATGGAAGCAGCAGCTTTTGTGCAAGAAAAAAGAACAAAACTAAACCCCATACTATTCCATCCTAATCTGTGGACTTCAAAGAAGCTAAGTCCACTGCTGGTGTAAAGGGGGGTTAGGAAGGTGCTGTTAAATTACTTCATATAACTATATTCTCCAGTCACAGACTTGCCAGGCCACTAAACTAGTCTCAGACATAAACAATACCCACTTTCAGCTGCTCTGCTTTGTCTTGCTCTGCCAGCTCGATGTTGTATTCCAGCAGTTGGGAAATAGGAATTCTCTTTTCTCCTTGGCTCCCACTGGGGGAAGAAGGGGGCCCTGTCTTCAGCAGGGAACATTATGTGCTGTTGCTTCTTCAGGCAAACAAAACTTATTAAAAATCCAGGTGTAATTCTCTTGATTAAGGTTAATATTTCTGCTGGTACTTGTACTTCCGTGTCTCCTCTTAAACCTCATAGCTTTTACAGTTGAATTGTGAAAGATCAGCAGCTGAGCTTCATCAATATTCTTCTTTGTTTTGCATGCTGCCTTTGCTGTTTCGTAGAGCTACTGAATACAAAATGAAGCTGCAAGTGTGTGTTTGCTCTACACCTAGCAAGGCAAGAAGTACTTCTTCCTACAGCTGTGGATTACATCCAGAATAATCATAACAGTGTCGCAGAAGTGATTCAGTGTGTGACATTTAATGTGCTATTGTGTGACACCAGATGATTAATGCTCACAGCAAAACACAGGCTGGTTTAAACAAAATTAAATATATTTTTATGATTATAGAACTCATGTGTTACATCTCTGAGGGAACATAAGCTGCTGCTCTCAAATGCTTCATACTTCTTGGCTTGTTTTTAAATGCTTTGATTGTTCACTGGATTTTCCTGTCACATAAATCCATCGATACTTTGGCCCAGCAAGGTAACTCAGTGATTTGGACAGTAGCTTGGGACATGGTGGATAGCTGTACATCGGCCTCCATCTTGTTTTATGATCAGCAGTTTACAACATCATATTGTTCCAATTTTCAGTCTCAGAAAGACATCACAGCAGTTCAAAAGGGCAGGGAACCTAATTCAGTGCCAAACTAGCAGGTTTCTTCCTTCTCTGCTGCAACAGCATTAGGCCAATTGTACTTGTTGGCCACTCAGCATAAGGGTTACTTTCCCTGCTCCAGTTATTTTCTGTGAAACGAATCACTTGGGCTACAGTCAAATAGGTGAATCAGAGACCAGTTCCAAGTCCAGTGCATGTGCTGGCAGTGCCTCAGCTGCACACTGGAACAAAACCAGGTGATTCAAACAACCATCCCTCTGCATCTTCCCCTTCACGGAAAGGAGTAACAGACACGCAAACCACTGGACTGTACCACATTGCAGGCACAGGAGAGAGGGGAAACCAAAAGGAGTACCAGCCTCACAGAAGAGGCAGAGATGCCATCTCTCCAGATTTCAGATCTGAGCCAACAAGCTAGTCAAATAGCATTTTCCTGAGATTTCTGAGACTGAGGACAGGAGTAAAGTTTGTGATTTTACCCTGTGTTTAGGAAAAACTAAGTCCTGGTTGCTGTGCCTGTGCAGGTTTAGGCAGCATTACAGCAGCTTAAGTCACCAGCAGCATTATTGCCGCTCTTACTCAAGACACACAAAAGCACTCGACTATCACAGATTCCCCTTAATTTATTAAGGTCTCCCCTATGTCTGTGCTGAATGCAAACACACCTGAAAAATTAATAATCTCCAAGCTCCATTAATAATAAAAAAAAAAAGAGGCATTGTACAGAAAGTCTATAAAATAAGCAGGGCTTTAGAGCGCCAAAGGAGATACAAACATAAAACATATTTTCCACTTGAAAATCTTTGTCTATGGAGTCATCAGGGTGCATTTCCTGGGGAAACAGCAAAGACATTGATCTGCCTTTTTCTGAATGATGTTCAGAATATCATGCTTACCCTGAAGGGTGGAAAATGGGCTGCCAGATGGTTAATGGCCCTTCTGAAAAAATAGTCTTCCACATTGCTTTGTGGAAGTCACTTGTAATGGAACTATCACAACATAATGTCTGTACTCTTGCCGTTCACAGAAGGAAGCAGATTTTAAGCAGGCGTTATCAAGGCTAAGACAGCCTGAATTAACTTGTCTTAAAGATACTTCTTAGTGCACTGCCAATAAATATACCAAGTTGTGGTATCTAAGAATCATATGCAAATACAGAGGCAGCATGTAAAGGAATGAGTTCTGCCATCTCCTCAAACGTGGGTCATGGCTCCTTTTCAGGACCCTCTAAGCTGACAGGCTGATTGGTTGGTGAACTTGGCCACTGCCCACTGAGTTAAGACCTGATATCCCTTTATTTCCCCAGGATTCTCTGTCTTCATCCATCTACTTACATTGACCTTATGAATTCTCTGTGCAATGTTATAGGCAGAGGAATATGACGCCAATTGTTTCAAGAGCCCTGATTTAGTCTCACTTAACTTCAGGGACCGAAAGACAAGAAGCTAGCCAAGCTAGCTACTGAGAAAGTGAGAGGGGCAAAGAACCTTTTTATTCCATTATAGGCCTCCTGTACCAAGGAAAAACCCTCCAGCCTCTAAACCAAGAGACAAACAGTGGCTTCATTATTTTCTACTGTGCTATCTTATGGTTTCATGCCAAGATTGGGTTGGGTTTTGCTTACTTATTAGAATGCAATAGTAAAATAGTAACAACATTTGTCATTCTCATATCAAATCCACATTTAAATGGAGTGAATACACATATGTAAACACAAAAAAAACCTAATGATTTTTACATCATGCATGGATATAGCAGGTTTTGCTTTCTTTTGGTTTTGTAGAGACACGGTGATAGAACTCCAGTGATTAGAACATAAGGTAAGCGGCCGGAACAAATTTTTTCAAATAGGGCAAAAAAAATGAGTTCTTGCTAATCAGAAAAAATCACAGGTATGTCAGTTCCCAGCCAGTACTCATGCTGCAGGGCATAACCTGAGAGAAATCTGCACTTGCTCCAAACTGGCTGAAACTAATAGCAACATTTATTTTATTTTATTTTTTTGGACCGCAAAGGGATTTGGTACAGGCTCCAAATGACTCTGATCAAATTCAGCTTTTTCTGACGATGGTCTTTGCTATGCGTGTTTGGACACTACTTTATTGTTTGCTTGATTTAAACATCTAAGGTTATAGAACTAGACATTCCCTAATTCCTGCTCAGAAGTAACTGCACTTTCTCCTTTAGGATGGCTTACATCTACCTTGTTGTACTCAGCGAAGAAGAAGAACTGGTCATGTAGTCAGTCTCACCTCTGTGCCTGGCAAAAGCTTGGAGCAGATTCTCCTGGAAGGCATGCTAAGGCACATGGAAAACAACAAGGTGGCTGGTGACAGCCAGCATGGCTTCACTAAGGGGAAATCCTGCCTGACCAATTTGGTGGCCTTCTATGATGGGGCTATGGAACTGATGGACAGGGGCAAAGCAGTTGATGTCATCTACCTGGACTTCTGCAAAGCGTTCAACACTATCCCACACAACATCCTTGTCTCAAATTGGAGAGACATCAATTTGATAGGTGGACCACTCGGTGGATAAAGAACTGGCTGGATGGCTGCACACAAGAGTTGTGGTCAAATGCTCAGTGTCCAGCTGGAGACCAGTAACGAGTGGTGTCCCTCAGGCAACAGTGTTGGGACTGGCCTTGTTCATCATCTTTGTCGGTGACATGAACAGGGGGGTTGAGTGCTCCCTCAGCAAGTTTGCCAACGACACCAAACTGTGTGGTTTGGTTGATACGCTGGAGGGAAGGAATGCCATCCAGAGGGACCTTGACACGCTTGTGAGGTGGGCTGATGCCAACCTTATGAAGTTTAACCATGCCAAGTGCAAGGTCCTACACCTGGGTTGAAGCAATCCCAGGCACAGCTACAGGTTGGGCAGAGAAGAGACTCAGAGCAGCCCTGAGGAGAAGGACTTGGGGGCGCTGGTCAATGAGAAAATGAACATGAGCTGGCTTCAGTGTGTGCTTGCAGCCCAGAAAGCCAACCGTATCCTGAGCTACATCAAAAGGACCGTGACCAGCAGGTTGAAGGAGGTGATCCTGCCCCTCTACTCTGCTCTTGTGAGACCTCACTTGGAATATTGTGTGTAGTTCTGGTGTCCTCAATGTAAGGAGAACATGGAGCTGTTGGAACAAGTCTGGAGGAGGGCCACGAGGATGATCAGGGGATTGGAGCACCTCCCGTATGAAGATAGGCTGAGAAAGTTGGGGCTGTTCAGCCTGGAGAAGAGAAGGCTGTGCAGAGACCTCATAGCAGCCTTCCAGTATCTGAAGGGGGGCTATAGGGATGCTGGAGATGAACTATTCATTAGGGACTGTAGTGATAGGACAAGGCGTAATGGGTTCAAACTTAAACAAGGGAAGTTTAGATTGTATATAAGGAAGAAGTTCTTTACTGTAAGGTTGGTGAGGCACTGGAATGGGCTGCTCAGGGAAGTTGTGAATGCTCCATCCCTGGCAGTGTTCAAGGCTGGGTTGGACAAGGCCTTGAGTGACATGGTCTAGTGGGAGGTGTCCCTGCCCATGGTAGGGGATTGAAACTTGTTGATCTTAAGGTCTTTTCCAACCCTAACTATTCTATGATTCTATGTCCTCAGCTTTTGTAAGTGCTTGACGTAAGGCAAGCTATTTTACTCATGGTTCCAAGCTCCCCATCCCACATGTGCTATGATAAAAGATCAGTAATCAAGAAATTACCTCAGATCACTGTTACATAGAGGTTTACACTTCAAACTTGGATCAACACTGGAAAATAAATGAATCAAAAGCATTCAAGTTTAGCCAGTTCAACTTGCATCCTATGAAACTGTATCAGTACAACTAACTCCAAAATATTGTGACAATTCACAAATAACTTGAGTTAAAAAAACCCTAAAGTGAACTTACAAGCTGCAGCACACTGTCTATGACTCTCTTTTTGATTAGACCAAGGAGAAAATTCTGTAGCTGAAAATCAGTGGAGGCATGTATAAAAAAGGCAGCAGCAACTATACAGGGAAACAACAGACTGCCACTACACACTGGTAATTCCAAGTTGCAGCCTGACCCAAAGAACACATTTCCAAAGAAAGCCAATGAATTTTAAGACCAGTGTTTCTTTTGTAATAAACTTGAGAAATGTTATCCATTCCTGCATTAAAATATGCCAGCTTTCTGGCTGTTACCTTTAGAAACATTCCATTTACAACATACATTAACAATGACAAAAGCCTATAACAAATAGGTTTTTGTATCAGACTGCTGGTGACTGGTGACATTTAGCATTGTCCAGACCATGATCCTTACAGATTTCAGGGCAAAATGGACTTCTTGATGTCTTATTTCTTAGCATGTTTTGACATATTTCATTCTGTTCAGGCAATGCTATCAGACAGTTAGTGTTTGTAAGTATTCCAGCAGCGTAAGTTACTTGGTTCTAAAACATGACTGAACAAATACATGCAGAATACAAATGTTAAACTATGATGTGGTCTAAACTTTTGGTAGCACTAGAATACTTGAAGGAATGGTTGAAGCCCATCTAAAGAAATTGTTCTTAAAGAAAAAACAGGATTTTTTCTATGGCCACTTCTACCCTGTTAATGGGACCACAGACAACATGATTTAGACACAATCAGCTTTCATCTCTGTTTTTGGCTCCTCACACAGAAGCATTTTTACACAAATACAGAATCATTTTTCTGCAGGAATTCTTCCTTCAGTTTGCCCACAGGATGACTCTTCCACATGGAAGAGAAGATGTAGGTTTATGAGACAGTAAAGAAAACTGTCAGTGAAGTGTGACCCAGCTGTTGTTTGGATAATACATTTATCTTTACCACTTTTCTCCATTTACCTGCCTGCCTGCCTGAGTGACTGTGAATAAATCTGAAATCCTTCATTAGCTTTACACAGCCTTGACTATTGCACTGTGCTATTGTCTATAAGCTGCAATTTAAACTGCATTTTCTTACATGACTTTTGTTTACCTTCATTCAATTTGCCTAATGCCTAGAACAACTGGTCCATGACTCAGGCTTCTAATTAATGCTGTGAAATGAAAAACATTCAAGTGAATGTTATTGTAAGAGGAGTACTATATAAAAAGAACATCATTTGAGAAGCCCTTGTAGGTGGGGTAACAGAGATGTAGTGCTGATGAGTTTGAATTACCAAATATGCTTGCGTATTGCAAATGGTTTCTCATATGCAACTTTGGTTTATAGTCCTTAACCAAGGCCAGCTGGAAGCGAAAGACAAGCTACTGAACCAATTAACAAAGGTCTCCAGGCAGCAGGCAAAATCTTCCTTCTGTCTGGACCCCTGTAACTACTGCAGCTTGATCAAAAGTTCTTGGGAACTGCAGTTAGTTTTACAAGCTAAATTAATCTATGATTTCTCATCAACAGTGTCAGTAGATACAGAGTAGTTCACACAGGAAGTCAACTTGCTTCTTGCTGGTATTATCTGAGTTACTAAGGTACTATTTTCCTCTTCCCTGGCACTGGGGTTTGAGGGTAAATTATCCATCTCTCTTCAATCCATATACTTCCATTTTCCACTGTAAGGACAAAGCAAAGATTGCCTATTAAAAGGGACACAAACAACTCAAGAATTCACTTGTAAACACCATTTTTGGAGTATGCCTTGTCTTTTTTAGAAAATCCCCAAAAGAACAATATTGCCTCTTCCCCAGGGAGAGAGTAGAATACTGATAGGGGTGTAACCTCAGTGTACAAGGGGAGAACACACTGAGAAACTGCTCTGGCAGAAATTCTAGTGAGTGTATATAAGGCAGCAAGGGAGGAGAAATAAAAGAGAGGTAAGCAAAAAGAGAACAACAACAGAATATCATATCAGGGATTCTAACCCCAGTTACTTCTCTCTTGTAGTCAAAAAATGTCTCCTATTGCAGAACTGACTTTCTGAAGTAACCACAGTACAGCTCTACTGCTGTCCATGGAGATGGATTGAAAAGAACAGGCCTTTTATTTTATTTCACCCACCACCAAGTACACAATGCAATTGCGCAGGCTATGAACTGGACAAAAAAAAAGTCCCCTTTGCACAACAAACTTAATGCAGCAATCTGTTTTTGAGAATCAGAGAAAAGTCTGCAACACAGAGCAAGTATTTTGGGGTCTGTTCCCCCTGCCTCCTATTATTAATCTCAGGCACCTGGGTCTAATTATGTTCTCAAACTCAAGCAACTCTCATTAATTTTACCAAAACCTAAATATACTTGAGTCCCATTCAGGATATTCAGCTTTTCAACACTTCCACTGGATTTCTGTCAACAGGAAAGTACTTCTCAACTTCTTAGGATAGAGTGACATCTTGTGGTTTCTTCTTCTGTCAAGCACTGAAAACCAAAAATTAGCCATAAGAGCTTTTTTTTATAGTTTTTTGTTGTTGTTGTTTGTTTCTGGTACAGCACCAAGATCTTATTTTTTTTTAGAAATATACACCTGACTCAGAGAAATGGATACAACAGTTCACGTTGCCACCATCAAGGCCTGTGACAGGATAGTGAAAATGAGTGCTTGGAACAGCAACAAAACCACTCTGACTTATACAACATGACAATTCTTTTCTTAGAACGCAGCACTAATATAGAAAACATGGTGTTCAAGGTCATGTACAAATGGGATCTTATTTAGTAAGTCAGTCTCTGGTGGCAGCACTGCTACTGAAAGGATTCATAGGAAAACAATTCTTTCCAACTGCAGCTCTGAAAAGCATTTCCACCTGCACTTCAGTACATGTAGGCAAGGAAGAAAGAAGACGATGATAGCATTAGGCAACTGCAGTTCATGCTTTAACTCCACCTGCACCACAGAAGGATCTCAGTAGACAGTGTCACATCATGGGTCACTTAGACAGCACAACTATAGAAGTTTCAGAAATTTATTTTCTGATATAGCTGCCAACACAAAATATAATTGTTATTTTTTTTTTAAGACTACACACCTAAGAGCTACTATTGACATATTCCCCTTACAAAATATCAAACACAAAAAGACAAAATTATTTTGCTGGTTTTGTCTTGAAAAGCAATAAAGTCTTTGAAAGGAACATTATACAAAATCCAGATGAAAACCCACAATGGAGTAGTATTCAGGTACCTCAGTAAATTGGTAACAATACTTAAGATACTATCACTACTGAAAACCAGTACTGCGAGCTGTTCTAGTTGTGGTCTACAACGAACATCTTACCATAATTTGCTAATAAATCAATTCATGTTGTTGAAAACCAGGTAATTCTCAATTTTCAAGAAAACATGAAATGGCCATTTTCCATCTGTAAAGACTAGGAAAGTATGAAGCAAAATAACTAGTGCTTGTATTTCTGTTTCTACTGGTTTTCCTATATTCCCATTTAGGCAATTCTCGAAATCAGATTTGGAATATGCAATTTTGCATCACTTCACTTACACCTATGCTCAGCCTAACTGCTAGGGAAGTCTGTACACTTTCCTGATATCCTCTATAAATCTGATTGGCAGCTGTTCTTCCATAATTCCATGGCTTTAGCTCCAATCTGTCTTCAGTCCTTCCCTTGGTGAGAAACATCTATGCTGCAAGGAACTAATGCAAAGAAAACACAAAATTGGTCAGGAAGAACTTTCTATGAACTGAAAATAATGTGAGCAAGGTTGTGATTTGTTTTCTGATTTCTTTCCAAATCAGAGTGAAAATCTCAAAAAACTAGCCTAAAAAAATGCAACATCTTAAAAATAAGGCTCCATAAAGTCAAAATCACAAGAGATCCTTAGCACATGGGTTACTTTTACAGATGTTAGGTGATGTTAAGGGAGCTGGTTTTACCTTCAGGGAGACTAGTTCTACACGTTGAGAAAATTACTCCCTCCTCCTTTTTAGAAGCCTCTCTTGTTTTCCCTCCCAAGCATTACATTTCTAGCTATACAGAATAAAAATTACATTTCTTTTGTCTAAATTTGAATACAAAAACTGTCTCACCAAGTCCGGACTATAATACACAAAGGGTAATAAGCAGCACCAGTACACTAAGGAGCTTCATTTTTTAATTCTGTACAACAGAAATAAGCAATCCAAGGAAGCAGGGCTAGAAATGTGTTCAAATGTCCTTTCTGAGGGACAAATGTCCTTTCCAGCCTTCATGGAGAACATCCATCACTTTGCAGTTTGACCTGCATGATTTTCACCAGCATTATATTAAAAAAAAAAAAAAATAAAAAAAAAATTAAAATTGTGTCAGATTTTGGAAGTTCTCCTCGCATAAATAAGTTTGGTAGCAATATCTATGCTGTTCTGACGTGAATGTATGCCAGAGAAGCCTGTAACTAAAGTTCAGCCAATACACAATTGCTCCCATAGAATTCAAGAGAAAACTCCTATTGACTGAGAAAAAACCCACTTACTATCCAAAAGTTTGTATTTATGATGTTTCAAAGCAGCTCCTCCCTTCTTTTCTCCTATTCTCTCTTACCTTTTTAATAACTTCTGCTCACTTTATATTTGCACAGTGAGGGAGGAATAATTATATGCCTTTCTGGTGACAACTGGTATTTCTCCTCTTGCAAATGGAAACGACAACTAATTCCCCGGCTAGTATTTACTTGTGGTGTGTGTCACTCTCCTCTCTGTCATTTTATTCACAATAAAAAGTTAGGGAACAGAAGGATTATGTTGTTCCTTTAGATATTTATTTATTAATAGAACATTTTTAGATACTTAAAATTAAGGGTTTTCTTGTTTTACTTTGAAGAAAGCTCATTCTAGGTCTCTGAAGTGAGGCACTGCAAAGCTTAGGTTAGAGTAGAACAACAGCTTCTGGGGAGAAAAGTACATTCACATGAATGACATTACTATTCAACTATTTTACTTCAGTCACATACATAGCTATTCTACACTGACTAGTCTCAAATATTCATGCAATCAGATTTTATTGGCATCAACAGTTACGGAAGGTCAACTGCGCAGTAACATGCAGGAGCATTCATAAAAGCAACATTTCAGAATCACATGTGAGCGAGTTCACACAAAGTCTACCACAGGCTATGTTAAAGAATAAAATCGGCTAGGCTTAAATTGTTCCATTAACTTTGATGAGACAGTGTATTGCAGTCTGTTTACTACTTTTACAGGAACAGGAAGAGATTACATTTTTCAGATGTAGTTCTTCAACACTATAAATTATCATAAAGGTTTGTCATTTGCATTATTCAAAGCTGCACACATTCCACTCCTGTCTCATTGATCAAATCAGTCTTTGGACTGTAAAAAAATTACCAATAATGGATTTGCATTTTTTTGCTTTGCAATTCACTAGAACAAGAAACAGTTGTTGACGTGTACACAATTTTATTTTAAGGACACAACAATCACAATGACAGAAACAGAAGCATTACTGTAATACTGTAAGCTTTCCTCTGGAAACTGACTTGCACAGTTGGATCTGAAAGCATTTTAAACAATATCTTGGGGGAAAACACAGAAAACCTTAATTATATTAACTTCAAACTTTATGTGCTTATTTCCTCTTTTGGTAGCTGGTGGCAGTTAAAGCTTTTCAAAGTCATGGCCACTTGCATTCATTCCTTCAGGGTGCATTACCCTTCCCATGAATAACACAGTACCTGTGGAAAGGGAGGAAGGAAGGGAAAATTTCAGAACCAAAAAGAAAAGTTGAGGCTGTAAGATGATAAATGCTGACAATAAGTTAGACAGCATGTGATGCACAATTTTTATAAGAATATAAGCCTTGGAGGACTTAGTAGCCATGAAAGACAGTGGATCAATATCCCTAGAGAAGAGGAACTTTTTGTATTCAGAACTGATACAGGATAGACAAGAATACGGAAGTCTTCTGCATTTCAGTGCCCCTCTACTTACTCTAAAGGCTTGACTGAAAAACTACCACGAATAAATACAAATGTTCACTTTCATTTCAGTGGTTCTGATGAGGGCCTATGAAGTACTGTCCCTGACATCTTAGTGGTTATGACACAGTAGGCTGGGGTGTTCTAAAGGTGGCAGCTAACCCTAACTGAAATGTGTATACCTAACCAGAGTAACCTTATTGACCACTTCTGACCCTCACATGCCTGCTGGACAACATTCCTCACAGAATTAAAAGCGAGCCCCAGAAACTCCACACCAATCAGTTAATGATTAATGCTCACAGATTTACTCCACATTAGAGCATGCAACCCACAACAAGGAACTCATATATAAATACTGCTCCTCTACACTGTTTAATCACCATTTATATCTTTCCTATTTTACACATTTCTAACCTATTTAAACATGGTAATCAATCATGAACACTTAGGGTATTCTTGAGAAGAGTAATCATCACAGACCGTTTTTTCAAAAGGTTTATCATCTTAGATGTCTAAATTAGCAAAAGGCTTTCAGGATTTAACTATAGTTGTTGGCAATTCCTCTTTCTGCATGCAACAGCAACCCCCATGAACATTAAGAACTGTATAAAAACTACCAAGCTCCACTCTGTTCTGATTTAAAGTTTTCTTTTTGAGAAGAATTTTGTACTTTGAGTAGTGAAAAGAACGTATCTCCTCCTTCAGAAACATTTTTTGCTTAATTCTATCTACAACAGCAGTGATCCTCAACTTAGATTCGGTTAAAAACACTTTAAGAGCTGGTATCATCCCTTGTACACAAATGACTCTACCTGGTTAGGCTGTAAGTATTACTGCAATCTAAATGGATTAACATAAGTTGATATTTATGATAGGGATCTCAAATATAGGAAAAAAGCTCTTCTAACTGAACTTACTGGCTTGTTTATAGAAAATGCAAATACTGGAACACATGTATGATAGCTGGTGGGTGCATAGTAACCTTTTGTCATCCAGTCACACGTACATCATTAAAACAAATTACAAATATGAAACTAAGGAATTCCTTAATCATTGCCCATTTTGCTAGTGAGTGCTGTTCTATTCCCTTGCTTGCACAGAACGCTTCAAGAGCACAACAGAATTATTCATAGCTGTAATATCTGTCTATTATGCAAATCATTTAGTACCAGGAACATATCTCACTGGTCTTACTACAGCCAAGCTCTCAAAGAATGCATGATTATGGATGCAATAACACTGTGTTCTCTGAGGAAAAATGGTGAATTTTTCTTCTCTGGGGTTTTTAATCACATAGTTGTGAATATTTTCCAGGATTATGTCAGATTTTGGTGTCTTACTTGGAGAAGCATTAAGGAGACACAGAAAAGATGAAACTTTCAATACTGGGTATTTTTAGGCAAATTAAGGAAAATTCATTATATAAGGCCAGTTCACTGATCAAAATATGTGATTTTCTTTTGTATACTTGATGATGTACTGTGAAAAATGTGGAAGAGTCTGCATTATTCTCACCTGTTCTTCTGTTTCTGACCAAAAAGAAAAAAGGATGGTCAACTATAACTTGGGGATACAGCACTGCCATTCTGCTAATGGCAATCATTCCTAAAGGAAGAAGAACATAGACAACTTGTTAAATATCACTGCACATTCTCCTACTCTTCAGGAGAGATACATGTGAAGCTCATGAGCAGACACTAAGTCCCACACTCAGCACTAAGTATCACCATGAAATATCATGAAAAATCTAACTGAAAACAGAAGAGTCCTATAGATTAATTGCATGTCTATTTATGCTTTAAGAATGATTAACAGTTGAGTGGCACAATTTCCCAGGCTGAGGGAGCAGCTTATAAACTTTAAGATCCAGAACTCTAAGAGGAGTTATGACTCCTGCTCACTTGTAGAAAGAAAATGCATTACATTAGACAGCACTGCTGACCTGTTTTAAACAGCTCCAAGCCTGCAGTTGATAGTAAAAGGTAACCCTTAATAACTATGGAATATGACAACTACATGGGCTGATCTTGAAGCTCTGAGCTTGAGTCTTTAAATAATGCAGAGTTTTTTACTTTAAGTAATGCAGAAAGTAAAATTAACTGGAAATCAGACAGAATTTGGCTCTTCGTTATTTTTATTTGGAGATGCATGGATTCCTACATGACATTATTATTAGTTCCCAGTGTTTCATTTACTTTACATTTTCACTGCAACGTTAATAAAGACTCACGCATACCTGTAATCTCTGTCTGCATTAACGTTACAATTTAACGCAGTTACTGACATTCATAACCAGGGAAGTAATTCTTCCTTTCTTCAAAGACTGGTACAAGCAGGGGGAATTAGAAATCACCTAACGATACATATTGGCAACTAATGTAACTTATTCTCAGGGAAAGCATATGATAACCAAGTAAGCCAACCACGTGGCCTCCCAGCACGAGTAAGGGCCAGCTATGTTTCTGCACTTAGTGCTTCGAATCTTACATCTCTGTGTACAAGCTTATAAAAGTGCAATTGCCACAACTCTCACTCTCCTCTATTCTGGATCAAATGCCTCTGGCCATCTCAATTACCAAATAAAAAATTATGAAATCAGAAGTCCTGTAAAGAAAATAACAAGCTTCAGTCTGCACCCTCCTGACAATCAGAAGCAAAGTAAGGAAGATTTTAATCTTTCAACAGAAAAGAAACATTGCGCAACATGCCTCATTAAAGAGAAAAATGCCACCACTTTTAATTTCCAGAATTCTTTTCTGAAAAGTAACATACTAGCTACGCTGTATCTTCATGCTACATGCTATTTAGCTTTCCGGCCCATACAGCAGGTCAGTTTTGAAAAAGCAACTAACACAAGATAACCAAACATTAGATTTAGTTCTGCTTTTCAGTCAGGTACCTGAGGCAGCAGCAGCTTCTGATCCCTCCTCATTAACTTCTAGAAATGCCTTGTGAAATGCCTTTGCAAGGTAAAGTTCCTTGTTATCTGGAGAGGAAAAGGAAACATATTTCAAGTGGTTCAACAGTAAGACTGAAGTATTTAAAAACCCCACAAACACTGCCAAAACCCCCCAAACTATTATCCACCTTCTGTCCCAAGTAGGCAAGTATAAGAGCTTTGTACATAGCAGTTGCATTAAAATACCTTCTGCCAACACTATTTATTATACTATTAAAATAGCACCATTTACCTCACTTAAATTTGTAGCCCTCTCCTACACTATGGTATTAAAATAGCCTGGCACTGTCTAGAGCACCAGCATACCAGACAGAGTAGAAGACAATCCTTTAACAGAAGATTTTAAATGCAACTACTGGGAAAAAGGATTATGACATTATATGGCAAATGCTTACAACAAACAATTTTATTTCTGCATTAGGTGCAATATAAACTTCCTCCAGCAAAATTAGGTATTTTCTTTCTTGTAATTACATTTAAAAGAAGCTGAAGATAAATATTTAATGCAAAAACCACCACAGAACTAGGCATTTTTCAGTTCTTAATTTCCCATCCTTCTTTGTCAGCATTTTATTTTCAGTCCAGGCCTACTCCTGCTTAATTCAGTGGATGTTTCATTACTTTTCTTTAGTGGCTAAATGATCAGATCTATTGTAATCCTCAGGAACTTGCAGGAAGCAAGATGCGTAACACCACCATTTAATATGTTTGACTAAGTTTCATCAGCAAGACATAATAAGGGTTAGTTATACATTTATCATACCCGTCTAAAATCCACAGAAATGACAGAGCACAACTAGCAGTTAAGAAAGGAATAAACACTTTCTCAACAGGGAGATACAAAACCATGAAAATCTAATCTAATCACCCCAGTGAGACAGCTGTACCATTGTGCATTTCTGATCCTTCACAAAACGTTCAGCACCAAAACTAGCTGAAGGCTGACTAAGAAAGCAAAGCTTGGGACTATTCATGTAATTGTTACCCATTTATTTTGGCTCTCAATGATAACCACTAGTTCTAATACTAATGCAAGCTAAAACCATAAGAAACAACAGTTTAAAATATCTCTCCCCAGCAGATCTCATTACTCCTACATACACTCTTAAGCCTCCTAGCTCAGCTGTTTAACTTCAATCTCACCGGCAAAAGCCCCAAGTCATCCCCTTTGGGATTGTGTGTAGTAAAATGTCCTAGAATCCCAAAAACTATAGTTCTAGGTTTCAGTTCTAAACCTTCAGTAATGTATCTTGAAAGCTAGGATGAAGTTCCAACTGCAAGTTCCAACAGTGTTACTTTATAACAAAGGATTTGCAGCATCTACTTGACACAATTCTCACAGCTTTTGTCTCTGTAACTGTTAACAGAAAGGCTACCTGAAAATACAACTTGGTTGCATTCCAACACTAACACCACCTTTAAACCTCAAGCATTACCTGTGAAAAATAAATGACAACCTAAGTAAATAGTACAATGAGGTGTTCAATAGTCATCCCCTAAAGCTTACATTCCATTATGGACCCATTAAGACTCAAGTTTTCAAAAACTGCTTTAGAACAAACACTGGATGTGCAAGACTAGGTAATAACGAACAAGGTAATAACGAATAGATACTCAAAAAAAAAAAAAGGGTAACAGATCCACAAAAATCAGTAATTCCTGCTGTGCATGTCTCATGCTATGAGAGTGTTGCCTTTGTAAACATGTCAGTTACCAGGATTCTTTGTGAGCTTACTTGTCAGTCCTACGTATTTCACCCTCTATCAAGCTATATTTTGCTATCGTTGCCATCCAAGCTCTATTAAACATCTGAGCTATACTGCACATACCAAAAGAAAAATATAACTTTGCAGCCTTTATAGAAAAATACTGGTTTGGAGTTCCTTATCTTAAACCCAAATAAAATTTTGTGTTTAATAACAGCCAAAGAACTACCCACTTTGCTTAATGTGTACTTCCATCACCTTTTTGATTACAGCACTTAAGCCTGCTCCTGTGACCTGTAACATTCACAACAATACTCTGTATCTTATTCCTGAATGCTGTACTTTGCATAGTGTGGTGGTGGCTACGGTACTCCAAGGTATATTTCTGGTCAGAACTCTCAGCACCTCAGAATTGTGGTCTCCATCTGACAAGTTTATAGACAGTATAAACATTGCTAATATTTATCACCAGATAAAATAGTAGGCTTACTTGTACATATATCTGCATATTAATAAATAAATAAAAAAAAACAACCCACAAAACCAACAACAAACCAAACCAAACCCACAAAAAACAAACCACCAACATTTTGCTAAGTTGACAGGAATACAAGTGCCACTGGAGACAAGACCAGTATGTCTGACCAGCTGTGCCAGTGGTAGCATTATTATTGTTTCATAACAAGGTTCAAGAAGCCTTACAGACGAAAACTACAGCACAACTTAGAAGAGAAAAATACCCTCTCACCCAGCACATCCCTTATACCCTAACCCAAGTTTCCAATCCACTGAACATATAGAATGCCTTTCTTCAGTGTAGTATAGATGGTTTTGATTGCTCTGAAGCATTTTTTTTTTAAACCCACCAATCTCATGACCTCAAGGAATATCGAGTAATGAACTCTGTGGTTATGTTTCCATACGAGAAATACTTTCTATTTGGTTTTAATTTGTTGACTTTCGTTTCATTGGATATCTTTATTCTTGGATGGTGAAAGGAGTAATTCCACAGCCCACTTAACTTTCTCTAGATTCTTCCCTTTATATCGTCACTATCACATCCCCCTTATTCATCTCTCCCTGAAGTGAATGATTCTATTTTCCCATGAAAGCATAATGTCATCACTGAGTATTCAGGTAGTTTTCTCTTTGTTCTGTTTTATGATTGTCAAATCACTGACTGAAATACTTCAATATCATATCCATCTTGTCATTATTACACATCTTTGTATTACGGCTTTTGCTGGATAAGGTGGGGCTTACCTGAGTATCTACTATCATGTCATTTTTCTCTAGCAGCTTCTTTGAATCTGGATTTTCATAAGAACCAATATGATTTGATTGTTAGCATCTCAGAAAAGTCTCTTGGAGATTTAGCATCAAAGTTTAAGCTTTCTGCAGGACCACAGCTTAGATATCCATTAACGTGTGGGAGTAATCTCAAGCTTACTTCTAATGTACATGACTCCGTTAGCATCACACTTCACTTGTCATTACACTCCATATGCTTGCAAACTCCTACTCACAGCTGCCAACTGGTTGCTCTCAAGTCTCAGTTTAAAAGAGAATGCAGGTTTATTGGCTTTTCTAGCTTAGGCTGTCCCAGAAAAATTGTATGTATGTCAGTCAAGACTTCAAAGAGCTATTTACTGATGCGCTTCTAATTACTTTACATTACAAAAGTAACTCATTAATATCACTTTGCTGCTCACAGAAATTCAGGTCACCTTGAGGTTAAAGGCAGTTGCCATTTAAGGCATTATACAACAATAAGAAATACTATAAGCATTTGAAGGGGAGAATGCTTATAGAGAAGGGGAAATTCAGTATTTAAATTAGTTCAAGGGTAAGCCGTAAATGGTGTCAAAATACTCAAATAGCAAGTTTGCACGCTGTGTAAATTATAAAACTCCAAATACTAGAAGTTGTTGCAAGATTATTTGGTACACCTGACGGAATTAGGGATGCAAGCAAAACCTGTTAAAGTCTTTTGCTGGAAGTGAGAATCAGAATACATGAATTAGACAGCCAAATAGGAATGTCCTCCTACTCACCTGTGCTAATTGACAATTTCTGCAAGAGGGTAACATTTAAAATGTGCATCTGGATTAATACTTTCTCTATGGCTGCTCTCAATCTAGACATCATGGGAGATAAAGCTAACTTGTCTATTTCCACTTTTTCAGATTGAGTGCAAAAAGCAAAAAATTCTAAATATTGAAAAATAAGTCTTTAATCCTGCAATTTGATTTATATCCACTAAACCCACATAGAATTTCACTGAAGTCAACAATCTGTGCCTGGATCTGATTGTATGATTAGGGCTGTTGTTGAAATTGTAGGCAGCTTTCCTTGACAATAATCCAAAAGCAAGAACAACGGGAGGGGAAGGAAAGTATTTTAAAAAGCATCAGAATTTCTCAAAAATCTCCTTAGATTTTTTTTTTTTTTTTATGATTTGCTATCTTCCTAAATTAAGTGTCCAGACAAACATTTTGTTCAAAATGTAAACCTTGCATTTAAGGTTTAATGAAGTGCCATGAAGTTTCCAGAAGGCTGACACTGAGATGTATGCAAAGTACTGGCGTCAAACTTCCCTGTTAACTGACATACTATTCACGTATTTGTAAAAGCCAGCTTTCAATATTTTGCTTCACATTTTTCCCCCTTCCTCCTCCTTCCCCATTTTACATTGTGCAAACTAGAAATAGGATAATTATTCTGTATTTTAATTAAAATTTAATTTTGATAGCTTCAATAGTAAGGTTTTCATTAAAGACACTACTTCAAAAATATGTTTGTATTCTCAATTAATGAATGACCTTTTCATCACCTGGCAGCATCTGCCCTTTTAACTGAAAAGCAAGAAAGTTACAGTACCACTCAAGAATTCTCTCTATACACTGCTCTACATTGCTTAACAAATAAGTTAATCTTTAAATGGCAGAGGCGTTACTTCAGTCATGCAAAACATGATATTTTGATTTTGTACAGAACAATTGTCAAAAAAGTAAAACATGAAACAAATAATTAGTCATTAAAACACAAGCACATTCCAATCTTTCTGCTAGCCTCTCCACCACAGAATTAGTCCCCTATATAGAAATGAATTTTACATGACATTTTATACAAGAGACAAACACTGACTTGGTGGTTTAGTCTCCATGTGTATTCTCCATTCTCTATAGTACTTTTCCTCCAGTAAATACTTTTCCATATATAGATCAGAATTTATTGAAAAGCTTACTTTTATTTGTGGTGGCAGAGAAATGGAAGGCTTTTTTCTTCAAAAAATGGTATTTCTTTAAAGGAGGATTTTTCATTTATTTAAATTCTTTGCGCATTGTCTAACTCTAGCTTTTCCCACAATTCCACTGGAAAAGCGAAAGCGGCAAAACAGTGGAATAAGCTACATGATACACTATAAACTATTTCAAACTTAGCAAAAGTAAAAAGGATATGAAAATCACAAACATTTCTGCTGGAGATTTTAAAGGAACATTTGCCTTCATTACCACTATTTTGAATAAACCACCCAGCTGTGTTTGCTTCCAGAGACAGGCAATTAAGAACAGGTATTTCCTATCAGCTAAGGGTCTATCTGGCCAATTAGGCAGTAACCCATATAGCACCATACAGGGAGCAGTATATAAGCACATATTACAAGAACAACAACAGCAATCTCACACAGGCACATGGTTCAAGACAGAGAAAACTGGGTTTACCAAAATTTGGGTCTAGATAGACCATGTTAAATACACTGCTCGTTGGCTGCTTTTGTTACACAAGTAAAACCACTTCACAGGCAAAGATTACTCAATTACCTTTTGCACCACTTCAATAACTTTTAGGAGGTATTAAAAGTATAAATATCTCATTTCCACCTGAATTTCTAAATGTACTGAATATTTTAACTTCTGCAAAAAAAGCATTGCCAACATATGTGACAAAATTGCTTTTATCAGAACTCTTTATTTCCTGTGGTGCTTCTATGAAACAGGTATCTGGGGAGATGACTAATTGCACAACAGCTTAATGCTCCTCAGGCTCTGAACAAACAGCCTCTGGAGATAAAAGACGACAAGTCCCTTGTTGTGTGAATCCCATTTGCCATCAAGGCACTGAAGACATATATTGCTCCAACGTGTATCTGCCTCTTGCATCATATTATACTTTCGCTACATTTCTAATGAGATTCAATTCTGAAATACTCTAAGTGAACTTTCCCAGGTCAAAAATCTCACATCTCAAATACACCCCCTTGATGAATTTCTCCTCTGTCTCAATTGCTCCTACAGTGAGCGCACCCTTACACCATATAAAAATGACGAAGGATCTGAAAACTGCTAGCAGGTTTTCGTTTGAGCTTGTTGGTTATCTTTAGGTGATTTCAGTACTTCCTCATATACTCTTGGAGACAACACAAGAACCTCTTTCTTACCAGACATTGCAGTGAGGTCAGCACTACTGCTGAACAGCTCTGTAATTCCGAGACCTCTCCAGACATCTTTCAGATCAATTTCCTGTTCTACTGTGAACCTGGAGAATTTAACAGAAAATTACAAAAAGCCCAGACATAAGCAGAGTTTATTGTTATGACAATAACAATCATGAGGTAATGACAACTGAAACACTGAGGTAAATAATGTAAAGTAGGAGACTCAGTGCTAGTACTACAGTGACACACCTTCTATAAAAACACTTCAATTTAATTTGCTCCCATGGCTCAGTTCTTTTTTTCCTAATGCAGAAGCAAAAATATGCCAAGGTTATGTATAGCCCCTGACCATAAAAACTCAGTGCAAAATTACAAAGTAGCTAATGTAAATGTTTACTTTGTATACAACAGGTTTATTATAAAAACTGAATTTACCTGCGCACATACAAGAATAAAATTATCAAATAATGTAAAGGACAGCACAAATTCACAAAAAAGCTGTTGGCAAAGGAGTAGGAAAGTAAGAAGGATACCCTTTTTGTTTAGACAGTATAAGCAAAGATCAGCAGTTATGAATGAACATGAATATAAAGTATTTCTGACTCAGCTTCTAATTACTCTTGTGGCAAAAGTTTAATTGGGTTTTGGTTGTGAATAAAGAACAGGGAAAACAAATAGTTAATGCAAATGCACATGTGAGAAAAAGCTGGCAGGATTCCAGGGTTAGCTTGCAAAGCCATGTTCCAGGCTATGTTACCGCGCTAAAAGAACAAATTGAGATTTATCCTGAGGGCAAGATTTTGGTCAAAAGCTTGTTTCGTTTACAAAGAGTGCTCTTCAAACATTGTAAGTTATGCCTACTGTCCATAAGGCAAAAGAAAAAAAAGATTCAAGTCCTTTGTGTGTGGCCAGAAACAGACTGGGGAGCTGGAGAAAAAAAGAAACATGTCAGAATTATATTAAAAAGAAGAATGGCAGCCCCAACCAGAAAATACAAGAAGTCTACAAACAGAAAAGACTAATTATAAATGTTTGTTATGGATGAATTATGGATTCTTTGTAGAATTATCAAATTACTAGTGATTTACATTTGCTGACAGTGACTGGTTGTAACTATACAACACAAAATAGAGTCCATCAGGTGTTGTTACAGATTCTCCAGTGAGCCATTCAGTCAGAAACAATTCTGCAGTTACATTGCAGCCCTTGTTGACAGGTCTTACCTGTGCTAGAACCAAATAAATTAATAGGTGCTTCTGTGCAATTTCCTTTTCCAGGATTAAGCTTCCTCAACTACAAGGAAGAACATATTCTTTTCAGGAGAAAATATAGCCAGAACTCTGAGTAGAGAACAGCTGATGAAAAGCTGTGTGACACCTTGGCATGTACAAGCCTTGGCAGCTTGAAAAAGAATAATCTGGACATCGAAAGGCAACTGGGTAAGAGTCAAGTGGATCTTCCTCACTTACAACATTTACACAGAATAAGAAAAATCTAATACAGAATCTACATTTGTAATGAACTTAGAAATGCCATTAGAAGGCAAAAATCTATGATGGAATAGATGTTAGTAATTATCCAGAGGAGAATTTTATGCACTTTAAATAAGATCTGGACATAGTTCAGGATCGATAAATCACTGGTGGCATTGCAAGCCTTTGTGTACCCGGTCCACATGAATTCCAGGATATGCCTGGAATAAAACCAGAAGGGCTAATTCTTCTGGTTTTACTCTTTTGGCAGCTCTCAAAAGAATCAGAAGAGACCGACAATGATGTATCCACTGGAGGAAGCTTCTCATGGTGTTCTGGCATATTCTATCTACATCAGTGTAGCAGCATTAAAAAAAAACAAACAAATAAAAAAACAACAGAACCCCCCCCACAAAAAACAAACCCAAGAAGACATTACCTTAATGAATGAGATGTAGGCACTCGCATGAGATGACCTGAAAACACCCAATAGGATTTTAGAAAATGGGGATGTGCCCTGTTAGATTTCCTCTCTTAGAAAGGTCTGGACACACACACTACTGGTCAAAAACTATGCTCTCAAGATGTTAACCATGATTTTAGCTTCAAGAAACAAATCTACAAGTTGCTCATTCATTCAAATTTCCCTGGCTTCCAGGTTTCAAAACTACAGACCAGTTTTAACTCTCACTACGTACTTGTAAGGTATGCCCAGATCTATTTTAAAGACTGAAGTAAAAACCCTAAGACAGACAAATTGAGATTCAATTACTAATGCTAGTTAGAATTAACCAGTACAGAGGTCCTGACTGGGCACACTGAATAAATCCAAAATGAATAAATCCAGAAATATTTCCTTCTACATTAAAACTATATTGTAACATTTTGAAAAACCCATCCAGTTGTATCTACCTTGTAAACAGAACAGAAAAATATATGTTAAAAAGTATTTTATAGAAATTTCACAGTGGTATGTTTTTCCTTTTTTGGCTTTTATTTCACCACAGTATTAAATGTATTAAAATGAGCAAAGGTCTCTATAATATCTATACAAGTGAGTTTCTACTTTTTATGCAAATAAAGGACACCAAAAATATCACATCAGCTGTATAAATACCCAAATATCCCTTTACAAAAATAAAACTAATTACTTCCCTTCTCCCTTTTTGTTTTTGTCATATGGTAAAACCCCCACTCTAAACCACTATTCAAACCAGTATCTCCCTCCTTTCTCACATGCTATGAAGCTCAGCTAGAGTTATAGATAAGGTATTAATGACATCTCAAATATTTTAGCTGACATCAGAACTATCCTCTTTTGAACAATAATAATGCTGCTTTACACTTTGAAATTTAATTTCAGGCTATGCAATCTGATGTAAAAGTTTGGTATGAGTTATCCTCCAGTCATATTTGGATTTCCTTGCATTCCTTACACACAGCCATGCAGGTATTCAAAATCAAAGCTGACAACCTAGAACACATAAGAGATATTCAATCTCATTTCCCAAGCCAGGCATTTACCGTACCTCGGACTTTAGAAATGCCAAGCTACACGATACTAGCCCTGACACGATTATTTGCAGTGTTTGTTGCATATAATAAACCAGCTGGTCATGTTTTTTGACAAACAAGGTGCTTCTGATTTTAAATATACAATATATTAAAAAAAAAAAGTTTCAATACCAGAAGTCATGGAATAGTTGCAACTGGGAGCATTAGAAACTACAAAGGGAATTCTGAGAAACAGACACTGAAGAAAAAATGAGATATTTTCACCACAGGACCAGAACAGAATGACTGGTCTGTTGAGTCAAGAAGAGATCTTCTATACATAAGCAGTTCTAGAAGGCTCATTAACATACATGTTCATTGACGTATGCTTCAACAGACCAGAAAGGAATTCATAAAGGACAGTAACTCTGCCTACCAGGTTTTACCCAAAGTCAAGGAGAAGTGAACATGTGAGTTAGCTGTATATTTATTTTTACACTGCTCATCTGTAAAGTCTCTCTACTTCCTACATGTAAAATGAAGTCAAAACAGCTTAACAAAAATACTTCCCTTGTTTTCCACTATCTTTGGATCTCTCCCATATGAAATGAAGAACAGAATGAAATGCTTAGAAAGCAGAATTAGAGTGAGAAACTAACAAACAGAATTATGGTATTTTCATGAAATTTAAAACTTACACAAACATTAGATTAAAAAGATGCATTTTTGCCATTGACAGCCTCCTAAGTTATGTATCTGAACCTTTAGGTTTTCTGTAGGGCATTACCATTTCAACATCATCTAAGGTATTTTAAATATATAAAAAAGCAAGGTAATCATTATGGAGAGGTGGGCATACTGTAGCAATCCTTAAGATATCTGCAGACTTTAGTGCTGTTATTAGATACTAGTTTATGCTATGCTTTTCAAATAATTTTTTTTAGAAAGACAGCTTTGCAAATTAGATTCATGGTCTGTTTCACTCCTATGCAAAAAGTGGATTAAAATGTTGATCACTTTAGTCTGGGTTAAGCTGCAAACAATGATTTGAAAATGAAAATGAGAAAGTATAATTTAACAATTCTGTACAAATCTCTCCTTTGCTATTAAGAATTTCATTTACACACAGATAAAGCAGACAGAAATTGGAAAGTTGTGATTAAACCTGCTTTGGCTAGTCATTCAGGTCCTCTTACAAATGTTTAAGTTTAAAAAATGTTCACTTTATAATTGGATAGCATCTTTCAGGATATAAAAATTTAATTTTATTCCACTGCTGCTTTCAATTTCTCCGTGGACATAGCCTGGCAGGCCACATTTCATAACATGCCTTTCTGAATCAGAATATTAAATATTTATGAAGTTTTTATTTAAAGGATTGATAAAATCCTGTAGATTACCTCTGAATCCCTAACAGAAATCCCAACACGTTGGGAGCATGCAATTAATGTTGTGATTTTTTGTAAGGGAACCACAGGTTTACTATATGGAATTACAAGCCTCATGATAGTCATCTTTTATAATCTGAAAATACTGACTGTAATCAGCACCTGGTTGCAAGTTTTTTGCTTTTGTATAGCCCTAATTCAGAAGTGCTTATCAAATTTTTTGAGATTCTTAGATGTCCTGGGTTCAGCAGCAGCAGTCATTTTTTTCTCCTTCTTAGTAGCTGGTGCAGTGCTGTGTTTCTAACTTTCAGCCTGAGAACAGTACTGATAATACCAATGTTTGTA
>WYDI02003205.1:4279-16017 GCA_009867235.2 Psittacus erithacus
TCCCAGGCTGAAAGTCAAAAACACGGCACTGCACCAGCTACTAAGAAGGAGAAAAATGACTGCTACTGCTGAACCCAAGACACCATTATAAGAACCTGAGATTTCAAGTCTCCCGCTGTGTTTTGGAAGATAAAGATAATTCTGCACGTAACTCAGAAAAGGTATTCTTCCCTGCTTGTTCCGGTACCTGAACCTGCTTGTGATGATTATACTTAAGAATGCGTGCGTAAAACCATGTTACCTTTTTAATGTCCTAAAATTGTCTGTTTTGATAACTATGAGCTTGTAACTGTTTTTTACAGCTCTATTGCAGCTAGCATGCTGTAGGATACAGCAGTACTGGATTATCTTATATAGGAAAATCTTTTTCAGGATTGAAGTGCATCCTGGGTTCAGCTGTAGCAGTTTTTTTTCTCCTTCCTAGTAGCTGGTGCAGTGCTATGTTTTCGACTTTAGTCTGAGAACAATGCTGATACTACACCAGTGTTTTTATTTACTGCTAACTAATGTGTATTCTGATCAAGGACTTTTCAGTCTCATGCTCTGCCAGTGAGGAGGGGCATGGGAACCCGGGAGGAAGCAGAGACAGGACACCTGACCCAAACTAACTATAGGGGTATTCCATACCACAGCACATCATGCCCAGTATATAAACTGCGTGGAGATACCCAGAAGGCCCAGATCACTGTTCAGGTTGGGCTGGGTATCAGTCGGTGGGTGGTGAGCAATTGTATTGTGCGTCACTTGTGTTTATTGTTTTCTTCTCCTTTTCCCTTTTTAGTTTTATATTCTTTCCGATTGTTATTTCCCTTATCATTATTATTATTGGTGATAGTAGTAGTAATTTAGTATTTGAGAAGAGCATCGGTGCTTCTAAACTGTATCCTTTCAGAATATAACAGGCAAGTGTATATATAGGAGGCCATTCTTAACACAAACGTCAGTTTATATCTTTATGTGCTCTTTCTCATTATAGTGAGACTGTCCTTGGAAATACTGAGTGTTCAGTTTTCACTCTCCCCTCAAAGACATATTTCATAATTTGTGGTGATTGTGTATCTAATATAGAGTTACCGACTTTACTTTTCAATGTTCATGGCCATTTTTACATATTATAGCTGAAACTATGTCAGAAAAGCTCTGTCATTATTCATTCTTTTTTGTTCATACTCAAAAAAAGGTAACGATCACTTCTGGTAGTGGAATTAAGGGTCGTACTTTCAGACAGCAGAGCCTGAAAATCCAGGGAAAGAGCCCACCCTACCATGCAGCCAGTATTTCTGAGAATGCATTATTGCTAGAAAAAGAAGTAGCATGAATTATTTACTTAGAAATATTAAACTGGCTTGAGAACACTGCTGAAAATAGAGGGAATTCTGGGCCTTGTGAATCATTCATGAAGCTTTATTCAAGACAGATTTCTTTTTGTCTTTACAGACCAGTGAATTGTATTTTATAACTTCTAGAATGTTTCCGTGTGTTTCATTCTGCTCATTAGTAGGTGGGGTTTTTTCGATGCCTTCTAAGGAACTGCTAATTGGTAAAGTTATAATTTTATGTTGACTTCTGAGTATCTGTTTTCTTTTTTCACAAGTAAGGAGATATGAGGCAAAATGGTGTGGTAAAGAAAGAGGAGGTGTGTTATAGTTTCTGTTTGATCATATACCTTGTCCCTTTTTAGTGGACACTGGAAGCTGTGGCACTCCAGTAACTTAATCCATGGATAGTATGATCTTTAGCTCCTTCTGAGATTTGCACAGCAGCTCCCACAAGTAGGTAATTGTCTTCTCTGCTTTCTTTTCACAATTATAAAGTTACTATTTATGTATAAGGATTTTATTATGTAGCCCTTTAAAACCTATCTCATCTCCTTCAGTGACAGTGAAAAGCTATTTGTGTCAACAGTCTTTCCTTTTATCAGACCATTCCAGAGGTCATCCCAAACAGGGATGAGGACTATTGGGCACTCAGGACAATAAAATTTTAGGGCTAGTGATACTCTCTTTTCTTCTAAACAGCATGTCCTGGACTGAATAAATACCTTCTTAGAGCATGTGGTGAAACATCTTATTTTAGTGACGAGGCTTGATCAATGTCTCCAAACGAGAACTAAGAAAGTCCTTCCATTAATTTATACACAATCCAGATTAAACTTTTAGAGCCATGTTCACACCACTACTGTTCTTTATATGAAGACATTAGAACTACTGACATGAAAAAAGTTGCAGGCTAGTCCTCAGTCATTATTATGAAAAAAAAATGCAAATCAAACAACCCTAAACTGCTCTAATGTTTACTTAATTGTCAGGAGATTTTATTAAATATACTGCTTAGTGTGACCAGAAAACTGTTTTCTTAAGTGTGAATATTTACACTGTTGACATTTGGGGATCCATCAGCTACTGCTGATTTGATAAAGTTCAAATGTGAACTTCTAATAATCTATTTGGGTCTTTTAAATACTTAATAGTTTCAAAGTCTGAAAGTTACATGATGTAAGAATAAAAGAAAAAACAACGAGTTGCTTTGGAACCCGAATGCAAACACTTGATTCTTCATGTGGTATCACTTGGGGCAGTCTGGCTTTTGCTTGTAAATCAGGGCTCCCTTCAGGAATGTTGTTTGTACAGGTATGTGCCAGCAGATATTCAGCCTCTGGCTTTCCTTACTAAGGAGATGCAAGTGAGGGCCGATGGGACTGAATCAAAGACCACTAAGGTCTCTGGAAGTACTTCTGAAGGCTGTGCTTTGTCCCCATGACTTCCAGAGATACTGTCAATGCCTGCTTTTATGTACGTGAGCCTATGAGGCCTGCAGGCTAACATAAAATACTGTCTCAAAATGTTTATTTGACTGTGATTATGAATCAAAATAAGATGCTGTTTCATTTACATGAATAGTGGTTCTTTTGTTATACTCTTCTAAAGGAAATATGGTAATATAAAAAAAAAAAAAAAGAAGGAATCATAGCTTAATTTGAGGAAAAGAAGAAAAACACTAGATATATTATAACCATCAATTTCCATTAAAAATCCTCCTCTTCTCCTTGATTAAAGAACAGTTATGACTTCTATTTGCCATGAGTGGCAGAGGTAGTATAGATCATACTGATATCGTCAGTCTTGCTTATGGACCTATGGTATAGATTAAAAGACGCACACTGAAAAAGCACTTGAATATATCTAAAGGTTGTCTGGTTTCAGAACAGCTCATCCTGTGAAAAATGTGCAGTCCAGCAGATATGATTGCAGCATCTTTTCTTTACATTGCATTTTCTTATAAAAGCTGTAGTGGTAAGACAGATTTTTCAGAAATATTGCTCTTTTCAAATACACATTTAATAAAAAGCATGCAACAACTAACTTCTGTTGGCGATTGTCAGATGATTTACCTGTTTGTAGCACAGGTGTGATAATATTTATTATTAATCTGACTTCTTGGTCATATTTACAAGAAAATTTTAACTAATGAATTGATTGAATTTTTCTCCTGAGTAGGTTTTCTCTACTTTGTGGCCAAGACTTTTCCACCCTGCGTAAGAACAAGTCAATTGTTTTGGTTTATAGGAAGAGGAGAATAGAAGAAGTGACCTGTAGTCCCTGCATCCCAGTGACAAAATGGAAAAAATCCAAACAGTAATTAATTTCTATTGATATTTCCCCCATGAGGACCCTCAACAGTAGTGAGAAAAGAGTGGCACTTTATTCTCTTCTGCTTACGCAGTTGTTCTTCCTTAGGTTTGTCAAGGCAAATGTCACTGAAGCTTTTAATCATCCAAATTAGCAAGAGAATATATAATATATATTATATATATATAATAATGCCCTCTAACAGAAATTTGTTAGTATCAGGTAAATATACAATGCCTTATGTATTTCTGATGCCTATGGAAATATACTGTTTTTATCCTAAACCTAGTATTAGACTTCATCAGGTTTTGTTTCAGTGCATCTCCAAGGAAGCATATACTTTGTATTTTAGTATTCACTGTATGTATGGTGATGCCATCTCTATGAATTAATTATTCATCTTGAATAAAACTGAGAAAATTAGGGTGAGAAGTATGATTCCTCCAGCACCTGTATGACTGGAACCTGTCTGGAAATCCTTTCAGCTTCCCTTTTCTCAGGACTGATGGACTCAGGGCATGATAGCAGTTCTCAGTTCTTTTTCATAAGATGTATGCAGTTAAAGCAAGGTTTGATTGTTCTGGGTGCTGAAGTGATTGTGTTTTGTCCATTCTGATATTAGTACAAAAGTTGCTCATTTTTAGCTGAAAACCTGACTGCAGTGAATGAATGTGCTGCTATGGGAGCTGAACTGCAGGAGGACAGAGGGATGTGTGTGTGTGTGAATGTAAAATGCTGATCATGGATCAACTCAAAGATCAAGATGCTTAAGGGTTTTCATCAAAAGGAAAACTTTATTTGAGGTAAGTGAGGCTGTTAGTTATTTTGAACAAATATTCATGGGATAGCATGTGGATGGTGTGCAAATCACAATATACGAACTGCAGAGAGTAGAACTTGATTCTGTGGATCACTGGGAAGGTTTCAGATAATGTCCTCAGCATTTCACAATGCTAAGGCTGAATTGCAAGCTGTAAGCACTTTGTCTGTTTTGGACCGCCACTGTTACCTGCAGGTGTTGTTACATGGGTACTTAGTTAAGTTGGAATGTAGTATTTTGTGTCAAATCAAGTTTAATCTCAGTGTGATGTGTCTTCTACTTAAATTCTGTGCTTCTACCTTACATCAATGCTGGGGTAATTTGTGCTAAGAAATATATGGCAGTTAAGAAGTCAACACAAAGTGATAAAGACATGTATTAAACCCCTCCAAATGGCTTTATTTAGTAGAAGTCTGCCTGGTGATATCATACCCCATATTAAATTGATTAGTATGTAGTTTTAAAAGTCGAAAATACAATAGAGATATTACATGTAGCACTATATAAACCCCTGTGTATAGAAAATAATGAGTTTAAAGTCACTGCAAGATTACAAAGAGCCAGTGATGAAAGTCACATAATCGATGTGGTGTTGTTTCTGTGGGAAAAGCACATTTTCATTTTCTAGCCTTAGCAGCACAGAAGTCACCAGGCTCCCCTTTCCTGTCGTATGGCGCTGTAATTCTATCAAAGCGACTGTTACGTGATCCAAGAGAGAACATTGCTCCCTCACCATTTATTTATACTCCACATACAAACACTGTCCTTGTGCAGCCACCTCCTATAATGTGCTTATGACTTAAGTCCTTGATTTTGCATGCAGACTCTAACACCTTGAACTTTGCTGAAGGTTTGCTGGGATCTGTTCCAGGATCTCTCCAGACAAATATCTAGGGGAGCAACTCAGATATCTTTTCTGTCTGTTGAAAAATAGCAGTACAAAAGCAAAGTTTTGTCATCTCGTTTTGTCTCCTTTAGATCTGAAGAGACTGTGTATTGTTTGCTTGTAAGTATGTATTTGCTTTGGAAAACTGAACTGCCTTTTTAGTTTAGTGCCTTCTGTTTGCTGTTGGTGAGTTTCCTATAACTCTCAAACATTACCTGCATGGATTGTCTATGAATAGCAATAACTCTTAATATTGACTGAATGAAAAATTTAAGTGTTCCATTATATGGAAACATTTTGAATTCATGTCTCTCTGTGTTACAGGAAACACCAGTTGTTGAACTGAAGCAATCTTACATCTTCTGTAATGAGAGGAAAATTCTCTTTTAGTGTTAGTAGTTTCCTGTGAAAGGGGGGAGGTTTATTTAAGGAATTCACTGGTAAACTTTGCAACCAAATAGGTGCAAGTGTTTTGCCACGTTGTTTATATAAGCAAGTAAATACGAAGTAAATACCAAAATTTTATTTTTTAAATCTAGATTGTAAAAGTCCATGCTGGTTGTGTTGTAGGCAATGCTAATTATCTTTTGCAGCATAGTTCCCAATCTTTTCCAGTCTCCATACAAATAAGAGAGTTCATCTGTTACTGCCTGTAGAAGATGCTTCCCACCAAGATGAAGCACATTTAGAAGTGCTTTTTGTGCATTGAATGTCCTTTAGTTTAAAGGACATGTCCTTCTTTTCTTCTTCTATTTTATGGTTGTATAACATGACACAGCTACTGATTCTCTACTATGGATATGGAGTATCTGACAACTGGGGTTTTTGTTTGTTTGTTTGTTTGTTTGTTTTATTATTGTTTGTCTGTAATTCATTTCTTCCCAGCTATAAACTTTAGAGATAAATTTAAAACTTCCTCAGATTCTTCCTTTATTACTATACCTAGCAAAACATGATTTTTTTTTCTTAATTGAGCATTGTGTCATCTTTAATGAGTTCACATGAACTTCTCAAAAAAAAAAAAAAGTATCTACTAATACCTTCATAGTATTAATGAAGTACTGGGGTACAGAAACATGCACAGCTTTTATTACTGTTAAACATGTTCCTTTGAGGCATTTTCTGCTTTGCATATATATGTCTTCTTTGTTGGTACTGCTTTTTTAGAAGAATTTCTGTCTTTTGGTAGTTTATTTTATTAATATGATCTGTAAGAGGTCTGGCTAAGTGACTTTAGCAGTCTGTTTTGGCATCAGTGTCAGTGTCTCTGGTCTCTGGCTGTATGAGTTGCCCTGGAATTGGTTCAGGTAACTGACTCAGTAATGTTTTGTTACCCATTTAGCTTCCAGCCTTCAGCTTAGCTGGGAAAAGTTCACTGTAAATAGAGGCAAACCTGAAAAAAAAGCCCAAACAAACCAAAAGAATTTAAAAAAGATCCAAGGATTAGACTAATACTAAATGCTTTAACTTTCTGCTTGAAACATAGGGCTATTAGAAAGCACATCTGTTACAGCAAAAATGTATTTGGAAGGAAAACTAGGAAATGTTTTCCTGTGCATTCTTCTGGACTTGACAACAATTTTTCCCATGAAATGCAATGCAGAATTCCTCTTCTAGTGCCCCTTTCCTAGGAATGAATAACTCTCTCAGCTGGCTATCTGAGCTCCAGTATTTTGTATGTATCAATTCAATCTTTATTACAGTACATTACCAATGTTGGGATGTAGAGGCATAAATAAATCTATCATAATAACTGAATTAGAAATATTGGTCATCTTATTTGCTGTCCAGATGAAAACCATGGCTTGTTTTAATCCTTCTGCCAACCAGAAATTTTACTACCATCTAATGAAGAGTGCATTTCCATCACTGCCAATAGCACCACAAGAAATCATAGAATGAAGTACTATGTAGAGAGCTCTCTTTCTCTACCCAAGCTTGTTGGGGGGATTTTTTTTGTAACGCAAAGAATACAAAGCTTAGCAATGTACTTTTATAGCTAAAGTTGGTCTGGGTGAGAGGCGAAATATGCTAGATGTGAGTAGAGTATAAGTCGTGTAGCAAGCACTGCAATGTCTGTGTTGGGGTTTACCTTCAGTGTTTTTGCTTCTATGACTTATCAGTCAGAAGTTGGCCTGATATAGTAAGCTTTTAAATATTGAAATATTTTCTACAAACTCACAGATTATTGAAATGATTCATTTAACATTCACAAAAAAATCACTAAAGTATAATTATGACAGAAAAAAAATTTTTTTTTGCACTTTTTGAAACATCTTGTCAATTATACAGATTAATTATATATTAGTTTGGCCAGGCACTCTAGTGCACAAGTAAATCCATCTGAACTCATGATCTAGATTAAGTGACTGGTGCTTAACATGACCCTGACTTCTTTTGTATGAGAATCATGATTTTAGTAGGAATTGCATTTTTGAATCGCTACTTAGAAGAGAATTATTTAGAATTAATTATGGAATCATAGAACACCAGGTTGGAAGGGACCTTGTGTTTACTTCATGTTTGGGTTACGTGAACTGTATTTTTTAAACAACCTGTGTATGAAGTTGTGGAATTTGTATTATTTTCTTGGTAGGTGATGTATGCTCACATTATTGTGATGTGATTGATTTCAGTTGGGCATATTGAGTAGTTAAATGTGTGGGTACTATCTTAACAGGTGGGCAGTACAAGAACTTCACAACAGGATGAGTAACTTCCTAAAGAGGATAAGTATTATATTACCTCTTCTACAACATAGGAAATCCTGGTGTGGTCTGCACAGTGTAGCTAATATTTATCATTTGATAATTATTTCTGTTATATTTTAATTGAATTTATAATTATGTGTGTAAATTGTCTCATGAAAAATGTAAAAAATATTGTATAGTGTTAGGTGCTATATCACTTTAACTGTTAGGATATGCTAGCATTGTGTTGTTTACTCCTTCTCCCCCCCCCCGAGGTATATGCATAAGCTGCCATCTATTTTACAGGCAAAAAATAAGTGCGATAGAATCTCAGATACTAATTAGAATACCTAGAAACCCAGTGCCTGGAGATGACTGTGCTGACGGACTTTGAAGGCTTTTTGTCTTAAAAAGCTAGCATATTAGACAAACACAAATTGCAGGTTATTTATTACATCGCAATTTTTTCCATTTCCATGTGGTATTTCAGAAGAAGAATGTTTAATTGGCTATAAGACTGCAGAAGCACAGATATTAGCTTTTTGCCTGTTTTTTTATAGCTAAAAACAAAATTATGTTTTATAGGTACTCCTGTAATTATTGCTTATTTACTGAAAATAATGAATGTATTTTTCTTTCCATTATTTGGTGTGTACTCCCAGTATTTTCCCTAGAGGCAGAAAGAACAGTGATTAAGTCCTGAAGAGCCAGAGCCAGGCTGTGCCAAACTTTGTCAGTGACAAGTTTTAAATATTTTGAAAGCTACAGTTTTCTCTCAGCTGCTTTCCATGCTGTAGGGAATAAGTAACCTGCTCTTGCCAAGAGCCAGCTACATTTTTCTTTTTCTTCCTTTATTTTTATTTTCTGTTGAGAATTAAGGCACTTTTCTCTCCTCTCATCTCCCCCAAACCAAGTATGCCAAGCATGTCCTCATCACTGAGCACAGGCTCATAGTGCTCATATTTCACTCCAGGGAGCTTCGAAGCTTTCTTCCTCTTCCCTTTTGCTGAGTAATAAATGTGAAAAGTCTTTCTTAGAGTAGTTGGTATCAGGCGAAGGGTTCTTGGCCCAAACTAGGCATCTGCTTGGAACAAGGCAATTCATCTTCAAATGTAGTAGCTATTTTCTTCCTAGGAAGTGGCTTCCATTCTAGGAAACTCCATTTGTGGGCTCTTTTCTTGGAGGGAAAAAGTGGAATACCTCTCTTGGCAGCACAGGGCTGTGCCTTTAAAACCGATCCAATGCTTTTTTTGTCTAAGCTGAAAATAAGTAACAGTGATGTTGCCACTGTTTATTGGGTTTCATATTTAGGGAAAACGCCACTGTAGAAAAAGGCATGTTGGTGCTCTGTACTGTTGTAGTATGTGTTTTTATATGGCATAGGAATTTATATGCACATCTTCATTAAATTAAGTAATAAAAAGTGAATCAGTTTATCCTTGAAAACTTAAATAGTGTTGCTAAATGGAGCCATACTAAAAGGTACGGCCCCTAAAAATGTGAAGGGCTAAAAAAGAATATTGAGAAACTAAATTTGAGTTTACAACTTATGCTGCTTTTTTTTTTTTTTTTTTTTTTTTTGTCTCTACGTAGAGAAAAATTACCAATATGTTACAAAAACCTGTTCTTGGCACTGTGCATGTTTATGCCTTTCGCACAGGTCCGATTAGAAAAGTGTACTGTGATTATTTTAATACAGAATACAAAATATTCTTGAAGTCTGATCTGCAGTGGTGGAGGAAGCCTCTCCATCATACCTGTAGCATGTTTTGATGTGAGACATGAGGCAATAAACAGCTGCTGGTCTTCTTTTATTTTTAACTTTCCTTTTATTTGTAGTCAGTTAATATTTTTATGCCATCCCTTGCAGCCTTCCCGGCTCTGTGCTGTGTAGCTGTGAGACATAATCTGCCCTACAGATGGTTACAAAACCCTCCCATGGCTCCCGGAGGGGTAGGAACAGAAGAACATGTATGTCTCTGTTGTCATTGCTGGGTGGGGACTTCTGAAGAAAACTTGCTTCCATAATTGTTTTAATTATATTCCTCTAAGCCCTTTACTGTTTTGGAAAGCACAGATCCGGATGAACTTGCAAATGTAACCATTTGCTTCTTCATATGTGTAATACATAAGAGAAACTGGATGGGACTTTGAGCAACCTGGTCTAGTGGAAGGTGTTCCTGCCCATGGCAGGGGATTGGAATCATATGATCTTTAAGGTCCTTCCAATCCAAACCATTCTGTGATTCTGTGAAATGTTTCCAAAGCCATAATTATCCAAGGGCAGTATTTGAGGCTGTTCCTCAAATGGGTGAGGCAGAGATTGTTGAGACAGTTGTCCTATGACCTTGAATGGCAAAGTGCTGAAACAGAAGTGTAGGGCTAGACTCCACAGGCCCCACAGGCATATTTGCTGTATGCTGGATAAGTTTAGATAGAGCATTGTATTTTTACCCTTTTAGTGAATTGTTTCAGTGTCACAAACTGGAATCAGACAGTAGAAGAGGTGCATTCAACAGAACAGAATAGGCTCCAAATTCTGGCATTTGCTTAACTCTAAAATTGATAGTTGATAGTTCCCCCAAGCAATATTATAGTGAAAGGTCTTTGGGTAAGGTGTTAATGGCATCATGTTAGGACTTGTTTTTCTTCTTCGTCAGTTCATATTATAATATCAAGAGATACAGTGGGCTCTGCATTAAAATGTTTAAGGCAAGCCTGCATCATTTTATAAATGAAAAAAACACAGGAAATTATAGGCCTGGTGCCAGAATTGCAGGTCAAAATTCTGTAATCTCTGCTCTGAAAGAATTCAGGATAGAAGGCCATAATGGGTCCTTTAGGCCTTGAAATCACTGAATCTACTGCATATAATGAATGCAGTTTATTCTGTTTGCATCAGCTGACTGTCCAGCCATTATGTTGTTGGAGTGTACAATTTGGTAGACAAAATCCATCTCATATACTGCATATGAGTACATGGAACTGCTAAGTAAGTTCCCTGCAGTGACTTCATTTTCAGCCTGTAAACCAGAATAAAATTCGTGTTTAGAACTAATTAAAGTGATCTGCTTATGGAAAAAAAATGGGAAATTTCTGTCTGTGTTC
This sequence comes from Psittacus erithacus, assembly GCA_009867235.2. Lineage (NCBI taxonomy): Eukaryota > Metazoa > Chordata > Aves > Psittaciformes > Psittacidae > Psittacus > Psittacus erithacus. Next base: position 15,413 of record WYDI02003205.1, read on the forward strand.
CAGTCTGGTGCATGAATGTTTTTTTCTAATTGCACAGAAAATGAAAATCATAGAGCAAAATCTGTTTGACAAATCAGAAAATTGTTTAATAAAGATGATAAAAATGAATAAATGTAAACACATTTAAGATCTTTCATTTACTGAGGTATTTAATATTCTTCCAAAGCAAAATACCTAGATTTGAAACTATGGATGGTCTGCCAAAGGCACAATTACACCAAAACAAATTTCATTCCTGTTAATATTTGCAGATCAGTCCTTCTTACATGCCCTGTAACACAACCTTGCTAATCTAGTAGAAGAGAAAAAGCAAGGAAGTTTCTCTTCAGGGTTTTCCCATGACATAACAGTGCTTATTCTGGATGCATTTATTTTAATATTTATAGATCATGAGTCAAGTTACATAGTAGCCTCGGATATTTGAACATATATATTGTATTTCACATCTTAAAACATACTTTCAGTATTTCTTTCCAGTATCTTCCAACTGAAAGTATTGCTTCCTACCCCTCTGCTCTTGTGAGACCTCACTTGGAGTATTGCGTGCAGTTCTGGTGTCCTCAACATAAAAAGGACATGGAACTGCTGGAACAAGTCCAGAGGAG
>WYDI02003205.1:16117-34750 GCA_009867235.2 Psittacus erithacus
ATCAGCCCACCTCACAAGCGTGTCAAGGTCCCTCTGGATGGCATTCCTTCCCTCCAGCGTATCAATCGAACCACACAACTTGGTGTGATGGGCACAGTTTCACAGGAATGTGAAAGCAACATCCAGATCATGACAATTCAGTGACGCTGCAGTTTGCAAGTGATTAGGAACATGATCAAAAACTCCAACTTCCTATGTATCTCAGAATAACTGTTGACATAACAGTTTTCAGACTTTATGAAATGCAGGCATGATGCATAGGCATTTAAGCAGGAATTTCTTGGCTTTAGCCCCCGGACAACTTCATAGTTAAATAGTTAAAGAAAGCTGGTCAGAAAAAAATGATAGCATTCATTATTTTTGGCCATGTATTTGTGTTTGGGGGTGTGTATAGAGAAAAAGATATCTTTTTTAATCTGATAGCCTTATGTCAATTTAGCTACATTTACTACAGTTTGGAGTTTCTAGTGATGTTGCCTTTCACCCAAAACTACTCAACCAACAACAGTGTTTGCACTGTCATGATGGGCTGTAGAAGGTTCTCTGGAAAGGTTAACACTGCTTTGATGAAGGATCTCATGGTATTTGTGATCTGATAAGCAAAGGTGAAACTGCTGGCCTAAGGAAGAAGAAGGTCAAGTGCCTCATAGCATTCTCCATGAAGGGCTCACTGCACGTCATGCACAAGGCTGCCTCTTGGCACAACCATACTGAGGTTGCAGCTGAGGAGGAGGTTAGACCATGGGGTCCTGCAGCCAGACCGCTTGTTCATCTTCTGGTTTACCGACATTTAGGCAAGTCACTACTTGACAAGTTGCTTCTTCAGTGGTGTTCAGGATCACATTTTTCCTGCTTGGAGCTGGGGATAAGTTTTTAAGACTGCTCCATACCTGCAGTTCACCCAGCATTTAAAAGAGTTGGTCTCTGCCTTGTTTTACTCCCATGTAAAGCTGGGTGAAGAATCCCTACCTCCAGGTTAAATGTGGATGAAAACATCTAATTTTGAAAGGGAAAATGCGACAGACCTGATTTTCCATAATGAGAAAACATGAATCCATTTACCATCATACCTGTCATTCTCAGAAATCTACAAAGATTTTTTTTGTTTTGATGGTAATATGCAAAATTTAAAAAAATTTAAAGAAAAAGAGGTCAGGAAAGAAAACCAATTCTGGATCATGAAACTTCTTCCACATGTGCATTTGCTAGTAAAACTAGCAAAATTATTCTAGCACTGAGACACAGTCACTTCAATCAAATGGAGAAAGATAATAATCATGTATTAAACTGCTCCCTTTACTTTTTTGACCCATAGGATTTCTCTCCAAACCATCATCCCTTGGTTTTCTTTCTACACCTTCTTCCTCCTTCTGGTTTCCCATGTTTTGGCAGAATAGCCCGAGGGCTGTTCTAACCTGTACCAAGTTGCTATTCCTATTTACACAGGAGTGCAGTTAACCCTGTTGAGCTTCTTCAGACAAAATTAAAATGAAAGCTTTATGTGAATCATTTCCTTCATCACCATACCTTAGCACCACTGGATATATTTGTATACTTCACTCAATGATGTAAAGTAGTTTTGAAGTTCAGACCATTAAGAGCAATGGAGCATCTGATCTGATAGAAAATCTGGAGCCAAAGAATCCCCAAATTCAAATTGAATTTAACTGTTAGCAATTTCCAGCTAATTCTCTGGCTTGAGTTGACTGATTTCTCTGATTAAACAAAACAAAGATCTCTAAAGTTAGAAGAACTCTTTGAGCTAAACAGTAAATCTACCCATCAACACTGATTCCCACAACAATAAACCGACTTTAAAGCCAAAGGTTCCAAGCAAAACTTAGTGAAAACACATGTTTTCAACATGATTATGACTATCTCCACAGAAAGCAAGAGTGCAAGGTAGAATCTAAGCTGAGTCATTCACTTATTAACTTCCTTTGCATAGGTTGTTATTTCAAATATCAGCAACTACTGACGTTTAGTAATGCAGCAAATGCCTAGTTTTAAATAGAGATGTTGTGTGTGAATGCTACTTATTGATGTTGGCACACACTGCTTTGGTTAAAATCTTGGGGATGGAACAGACACACAAAAACGGTATGAGGGGAAGAGATTAAACCCCAGTCTTTGCAGAACACTGCACTGGCAGATTGCCTGTAGTAACAATGACACAAAACCTGTGAATCAGATATAATTTTGCGAGGCTCCTGTCTCAAAGAAGATTTTCTTGAACAAATGGCAGAATATCAGTTCTCTGCCTGGGATGTGAATGCCGAAGCAGTGAGGTTTGCTCTTTGAAAGATGGTTCAAATCTGGCTCAAATTTGATTCAAATCTGGTTCAAATCTGACTTCATTTTTCAGGTGAGGCTGACCATTAGCTAAACCAGTGGTACAGTAAGTCAGCCCTATTTGCAGCTGTTTGTATGGTCATAGGATAATTCAACTGGCTATATGGTCATAGGATAATTCAACTGGCAACTACCTGCTCCAGCATACTGAGACTGAAGCAGAGCCAGCAATAACTTTTCTTTATCAGCGTTATTTCCAAGTTCTGAGTAGAGAAATAACCATACTTTTGCACTATAAGCTTTCTTATTTTTTTCAGTGTTGATCTTCACGTTCATGCCAAATCATGAACTCCCCAGGAAAAATATTTGCTTAAGCAAATGACATTAACAACTTGGCGCCAAAACCTGACACATGTTGAGCATCATTTTGCAAATTCTTCTGATGCAGACTGGTTTTGAAGATCCTTCACAAACCCTCAGCCCTCTGAAAAGTTTGGTTTAGTCTGGAGAACAATATCTACAAGAAAAAACTCTTTATTTCCTATTTCTCTGTGATTCTTAATGTACCTAAAGGTTTCCTTTCCACCCAAATGTAATAGTTGCTCACACATTGACGCTCTGTAGTCCTCAAGAGTAGCAAGTCACAGAAATACAAGAGTTTAATCATGTCTAAAATCTAAAAAAAATCCATAGATACGAGAGCTCTTGTTTTACATGCTCTGATCCTACGTTTACCCTTGATCGGTGCTACGTAGAAGGGTAGCATTACAAAAATCCCAGAGCCCTTGGCTAACAACAATGATAACTCTCATTAAAGGCATGCTTATCCACTGGGACATACCACCAAAGAGAGATAGATATTCTCATTTACTGGAAGAGTTCACAGTAGCATAGGGCATACTGTAATGAGTAATGAGGGCAGAGGGTTTGATATAAACAAACCTATCACCATACACATGAAGTCAGAAAGTTATGTGAGGCTTTCTCTCACCTTTTGCTTCTTGCTAGAAAAGTGCAGCTTTGGAAGCCCAGTTTCACCTGACCTGTATCTTAAACCATGGCTTCCTAATACAGTAGCCACATCAAGGTGAAATCAGTATCAGGTTATGCTAAAAAGTGCTATACACCAAAGACATCCCATGGACCATGGAGCTTGCTATCCAAATAGGAACAGTAGTGCAAACAGGTAAGTCTAATGATTAAAGAATAGAATGAAAAACAGAATCAAAAAACTCTTTTTCATGTGTCTTGTCCTAAAATTAGAGCCACTGAGTGTACTAGAGCCCTACATTGCCAAAAATAAAAGCAAGCTCAGCCTTTTGGAGTTGGGTTGGGCTTTTTTGACAGCAAAGTGTATTGTTTTGTTTTCTTTTGATTTCCAGATTATGTGCACTGCTGTCTGTAATATCCATTGATGGCTGAAGGAGCTGTAGGCTGCGCAATTTCTAGCTTGCTTTGATTTTCAAAATGCATCTCACATGTACACAATGTGAGTTGGTTGTTTTCCTTCCCTTTTCACTTCTTGTCAACAGAATTGTGATTCAGAGGGACTGATCTGTTATTTTGTGCAGTATTCTGAAACCATTAGTGTGCCTACATGTTATCAACTACTCAATAATCCTCCCCTGGTTTTTTTCCCCCTGCTAACAGGTTATCGTCTTGCCATGCTCTGTGCTTTAGATTCAGTCATCACTGACTCGCAAGGAAAGCCTGCGGCAACCTAACAGGGCATTCCTTCAATCTGTATTTAACAGTTAATTGCAAACCTGTTCCTTGAAGTACTGCCACAATTCCTTGCTTCACTGCAAAGTCTTTGATATCAACCTACTGCTTTTGGAAAGATTACAACATGTGCACTCGGCTACTCTGGTCAGATGTGCACAACAGCATCAAGTATGAAAGTAAAATTGCTTTCTGCGCTGCTTGTGAACCATCAAACCTCTCAATTGCTATGTTAGATATGCTTCAAACCAGTGCAAACCTGCAGGGGAGATGCTTAGAGAGAAAGGAAATTTCCAGCAAGGAAGCTGACTTTCTGGGTGGGAGAGAAGGGATGAAATCTAGAGGGGACCCACAATGCGGGGTGTTGCCCATCTATTTTGCCAGAGCTGTACTCACATCAAATAAAGATCTGTCCTCACCCCACTACCTTAGCATCAAACAGTATTCTCATTTCCAGTAATATAAATCCAGAATGGCACTGTAACAGTGCATTCAGCAGGATTTTAATCAAGATTTATAACTTCTTTCAAGAAAAAGACATGACATACATTGAACAGGAACTTAAAAGTACACTTTCCATCTAAGTGGCTCAAACTAAGCACCTATCAATAGTGAGTTAAACCCAGAGTACACAGGGCACATGGAACAAAAAGGTTTCCATCATTTACACGCAGGAGCAGATGTGCTGAAGCCTATGAAGGCTTACATGATTTGCTATACTTTGTTAATATTTGAAGTCCACTAAACAGACTCAAAATTATTTAACTTGTGTAGTCACATTCACGTAATTTCAATGTCCTTAGTACTCCTAGTACTTCACTAGTATTTTAGTGGAGCCTATTCTATATTAATGCATCGCCATGAGTGTATCTATAGTCTGACATTAGAGAATTGTGCATAAATGAATAAACTAACTAGGTATTGATTCTCTCTTTCTTTTGTGGAAAAGGAGTTTGAGCAGAGTGGGGTCAGGAGATGCTGACTGCATTGCAAATTTTGAGACATCTTTGGCTCCAGGCAGTCTTACTTTATACCTGGGTATGGTCCAGGATTTGCATTGGCTGTGGGAGAAGACGTCAGTCCATGCTGATTCTCTCTTTTTCAGACTTATCGATAATTCTGAATGCATTTGACTAGGAGGATCTCCTTATAAGTTTGCAACTGCTCCATGTTCTCCATGTGGTTATTACACCCTTTTTTGTGCAGACTGGGAGACTATTTATCCATCCACACAGCTCACTTCCTGATCAACATATGCCTATACAATAGAAACTAGTAATTTTTTTATTCTAAGTTAGACATGCAATTTTTAACCCAGAAACCATGGTTGTCATGATACTTCTAAAACAGTCAATAGACCCTACTCTTACCTGTACACATAGTCATCATCTATGGAGTATATTGGAAGGGTTAGGGAAAAGCCATAGGGCTGGGAGCTGTCCATGAGTTGATGGTCTTGTCAAACATCTTTTTTTGCTTCCGTATAACTGAGATCAGGGAGTAAATGAGGACATTCTGGGCTGAGTTTCAGAAAGGGAAGGGTAGAAAAAATTCTTGCAGATTGTAGAAGAAGCAACTGGAAAGACTGACCTCATATACCTACACTAGAAGAACAAACGGCAGACCACAATTATCCACCATAGTAATGTATTTTTAAATTCTAAGCACTGACAAGGCTGCTGCAATAATCTGGCATGAGTGTCTGCAATAGGCAGCCTAAAGAACTTCACTAAGGAGTGGACATTTTTGGTTTGGACCCTGAACGCAAATTATTCTGTCATCATCAGCATGTTCCTATTTGTCTACATCTTGGTTTCTAAATGAATGCAGTGTTGCACATATTATTTGAGTATCAATCTTAGTGATTTAATGTATCTGAGTAACTTCACCTTTTACTCAATAACCCACAGATTCCAACTGATGGGATTATGTTCTGCATTATAGCAACTTTTAAGGAAAATGGTCTTATGCAGAAAATAATTTTCAAGCACTGAGCCTGGATCTGGAGAGGTAACATAAAAAAGGCACTGTAGGAAGGTGAACTTAATACAAAGGTAGTGCACATTGCCATGTTGGTGATACTGGAACACAGCTCACTGTGCAGGTGTTTCCCAGCGCCTGCTTTCTGCCCTGCCACCTCCACTGTGGTTGCAGGGGATGGAGCCTTCAGCTGAATGCTCAGCAGCAGCTTTCTGCTAAAATAAAAACTTTACTTGGAGCATTGTGTGCAGTTCTGGTGCCCTCAACATAAAAAGGACATGGAACTGTTGGAAAAGTCCAGAGGAGGCCACGAGGATGATCAGGGACTGAAGCACCTCCTGTATGAAGATAGACTGAAATAGTTGAGGCTGTTCAACCTGGAGAAGAGAAGCTGTGTGGAGATCTCATAGCAGCCTTCCAGTATCTGAAGTGGGGCTATAGGAATGCTGGGGATGGATTGTGCATTGGGGACTGTAGTGATAGAACAAAGGGTAATGGGTTCAAACTGAACCAGGGGAAGTTTAGATTGGATATAAGAAAGAAATTCTTTACTGTGAGGGTGGTGAGGCACTGGAATGGGTTGCCCAAGGAAGTTGTGAATGCTCCATCTGTGGTGGTGTTCAAGGCCAGGTTGGTCAGATCCTTGGGTGACATGGTTTAGTGTGAGGTGTCCCTGCCCATGGCAGGCGGGTTGGAACTAGATGATCTTTAGGTCCTTTCCAACCCTAACTATTCTATGATTCTATTATTCTATGAGTGCTGGGTGTATATTTTTCACCATTCATCCTGTAGCTTATTCAATCCTTCCTGCTATTTTCCTGGGGTTTTTTGAGTGCAAAAATAAAAAATCTCCAAACAGGTATGTTAAACTTTTAATAGAATAATTTCTAGGTGTCTAAAGCAGCTACTGAGCAAGTATAGATTTACTAATTAAGTTAGCATTTCAGTGTAAAAATTACACCTTCATTTAGGGGAAACAAGAAATTATAACTTCAGTGACAATCTTAATCTGAAAGGGGAAGATAATTCCAATGGAAAATAGATGGTGAATACCTTGAATTATGCGATCAGAAGTAGGTAAGCAGTGTAATTCCTTGGAATAATCAATAGGATAAATTTGGAACCATAATTTAAACATTTATTCTTTGTAATTAATGTATGACTAATGTATGGAGAAAAGTTCTGTTGTTTCACTTGCACATCACACCTGGAGCAGATCGGTGCTCCTCCTTTTGCGGGTAACGCGCCTTCAAATTATCACTAGATGTTCACACTATTAAAGGACAGTTGTTGGCTTGCAAAGAGTTCCATTGTTCAACCTTTCATGGATTATCTTCTTGTTGTAATATTGCCATTCAGCTACATTTTATTTTAAATTGCATAGATAAGCTGCACAAAATGTCTCTAAATAACGTGTCACCTTTGTAATTCTGAGAGAAGTAAAGAAAAGCACATGAAGATGTTAAGATAGAAACTTAATTGCTTATTTCTCTTTCCCTTTGGAACTAAGACTTCATCTTTGAGCCAAATAAAATCTGTTGCTGAGTGCTCCAAAATACAATCAGAATCCTTTCCAGGCCAGTATGAGGGACTTTAGTTGGTCTGTCAGAAAGGTTGCTTATATGAGTTTGAGCTTACATCTGAGTTTTCTGTTTGCACCCTGGCTAAGACTGTTTCCTAAATTATTTCATCCTCTAGACCTGCTTCCTCTTATGAAGCTTGTGCTGTGTGTGCCATGTGGGTCAGGATCCGCTGAATAAAGTATGCACTGTTGTGGTGATCCTTCGCAGTTACTGGTACTGCCTGTCTTAATTCCCCATACTTCAGCAGAGCAGTGGAAACGAATGAGTGCCAAAGGAAAATACGCCAGTGTTTTCAAACATAGGTGCCGAATTTGTGTTTCCTTTTCTATTTGATTAGATACCTACACACATTTAATTTTCAAATTAGCTAGCATGGGTATTTCCAAGAACTGCAGAAGTATGGTAGGTAATGAATATCTATGACAGCAAGATGTCTTAAAAGCCTTCATTTCATAAGTTAGATCTAGGTACACAGGATTTAGTACTTCTTGGCAGAAATTGTAATGACACATGTGACTTTTGACTTTCTAATTTCTATTAAAAGTCTAGATAATGGATCCATAGAAATAATTTACTATAGACCAGTATCATAGGTTCATAAAAAGATGCAAACAAAATCACAAAACAGTGCCTTGATATGATTTATATATTATTGGTTGCCTGGCAAACTAATGATCTTCATTTAATCAATATGTTTGTCTTGTAAATCAGAATGAGACACCTGGTATTTTGGAAAAGCAGGTTAAATAATTGTGAAAATTGCCTACTTTTTTAATTTTTATAATAACTTAGAATATTTTGTTTAGTCTTTAGTAGTGTAAGCCAAAAAAAAGTCCTATCAATCATGTAGTTCTGTGACATTTAGCTGCACCTGCTAAATTGTGGGTCCACTGCTCTGTGAAGCAAAACTCTCACAAACTCCAATACAGCCAGAATTTTAACAAAGATGTCTAAATTCTAGCAAAGCTGTTGGATTCAGTGCAGTGAAATTGAAGCACATGGTAAATATCTTGCTTAAAAGGGCTGAGAGTAAATGCGCTAGTGGCTTACTGAAGTTTTTGTACCTAATGCCAAAATGAAGAATATTTATTAGAATTGGAAGCATCTCTATTGCACCCAGGTACTTTATTATTCAGCATAATTTTAAATATAATTTCATTTTCAGTGGCCACAAATTGTTCGCTGCAAAATGTCTCATTGCTATCTGCAAGTCAGAATTTCAGAGTAGATTTGAACTACATATTTAAGATCACAAAATTTGACCTGTTGCCTCTCAGTAGTGAGCAGATGCTCACTCCCAGACCTACGCACAAAATAGTAAAAATAGAGGGAATTGGTTTTTTGCAGATAATTAGCGACCATTCTAACATGTTTCACAACTGAAATGGTGTATGTTATCACTGTCCAGCTGATGATGAAATAGCTATTTTTAGAGGTAGAGGCTCAGACTTTCTGTTGTGGACATAGCTTGTTCACTCCTAGCCAAAATAGCAGCTGTTTTGACATGTATTTACATCAAGCGGCAGTGTGTTTATGGCAGTGGAGGAGGCTTGCATTCATTTGTGCAGAGCTTCAAGGAAGAGACCATGTGTACATAAAGGAAATATCCCTATTTTTTATTAACATTTTTTCATATTGGTAAATGAATATAATTTTTTTTTTCTTTTGAATCTTTACCTGGTTTTGATGAGGACTGAAGATTCAGTACCATTTGTGAATCAGGATTCACTATGTGGTGTACTAGACATGGAAAAGGCAGTAGAGAGCCATTCAAATTAGGATAGATAGAATTAAATATTCTCTTGATCATTGAATATCAAGACACACTCGAAATAATCAACATTCTTTTCATTGTTAGATTATGCTCTCCTGGTACTGACTGTGGGCCAAGGTTCAAGACAAACTGTTCATTACAGAGGAGAGTTTGCTTTTGTAGTGGTTAATAAGGTAATTGTTTTGTGTGTGTGATACAGTCTTGTAATAGCAATGCCAGGCATGGTAAATCTGGTGCTTGTCATTTTCATTACAATTGAAAGTTTATTCTGAAGAAGTGAGTAGTCATTAAAAGTTAAAGAAAATGAAGCACTGAATGGGATTCTTATTTGCCACTTTAGGTATTTAATGGGATTGATATGCATACTTTATTTTGGGACATAATATATTGTCCTCTGATTGCATTGAATAAAGTTGGAGAGTTAGGAGATGTTAGTAGAAGGTATCACCATCCTGAGTGAAACCTATTATAAGATCTGGGTAAAGCTAATTTGATAGTACAGACATTTATTTCACCTTTCAAGTGCCTATGAGTACTAATTTTTCACAAAACTATCTGCATGTTTTTTCACTAGCAAATAACCTGACTCTGGACTATCCTTGCTCTCACTGAGGGTTTAGATACTACATTGCATAATCATGTTCTCTGTATCCTCTGTTTTGATTGTTATTTCTTCAAAATGAAGTCTACTATAGCCTGTACTGGAATTACAATTTCCATTTACTATAGAAATTAGCTAGAGAGCGCTAAATAATTAGCAGCAGCACTGCCAGTGTAAACCTGGAAATCCTATGCCATGACCTTGTTTACCTTTGACGCGCTCTGCTGGGAATGCCACATTCTCCAGGGCTGCATTACACACATCTTGTTAAGGACAGCCCTGAGGTCACATTGGTGCTGCACTTGCAATCTTTTTAGTGAAAGCCTGCAGCCTGAGCATGATGCTAAGCATTGAGCCATCAGCTCTGGCTGAATCAGCTTGCTGAGACACCTTCATGTGGACCTAAAGGGGTGAGCAAACTCTTTGGGCTCCGGACCCAAGTAACCAAGGAGTTGCAGTTTAACTTGCCAGTTAATAAACTGGTAAACTTGTAGGAAAAACTTGGAAACGTCTAAATTTTAGCAGCTTTGTGTTGCCATGGCAGTACACAGAAGTCGAGTGTATCTTTCAAAACCTGGGGTGTGAGGTTAAGTTTTGTTGATAAAACTAAGCTGACAATATACCTAGTTTCCACAGCACTTCTGGGTAGAGCCCCAGTACAGTCACTAGCTATTCAGCTACATACTCTGTGATTACATGCATTTCAGTCTATCTAGCTATATCTTTATTGTCTTTGTGACGTAATTCAGCAACTTCTCTTGCATTTACATCTTTCCAGCATGTACAGCAGTGACTTGCTCAGGCAGCAGACAGTCAGGTTCTTCCTGTCAAGCTCATGACAAACGTTATTACCTGTGGCTGATGGTGGTTGTTCACCTTATTTCCTCCAACACCTCTGCAGTGAATATTTATTCATCTGCTTCAGTTGAGACTCAATAAGGCTTCATTTAGCTGTGGTATATATATGTCACTATTGTATTTTTTTTCTTTGAAGTCAGTCTCCCAGTCACTTTCTTAATATTCAGGAGCTGTCTGTTTCCTCTGTCCCATGTGAAGTGCTGGCATGTGGATATCAGGAGTTTTATTAATGAGGCATGATCCTGTGCAATTGCATGATAGGGAAGAAATCTGCAGTTTTATAAATGAATATTGGCTGTTGAGAAGAATTGAAGATTTTCATCCATAGATATACTAAAGTAATGGGAACCGCTGAAAATTGGCATAAGTTGAGCATGACTCGGTATGATAGTCATGACAAGATCAGGAAAAGAGAAAGTTATGTTGATTGTGGATGAAGACTTGAATTTTCAAGACCAGTCCAACATGGCTGATCACTTTATTCTGAAGTTGAAGAAAAGAGGAGGACAGGTTTTTTGCAAATGCCTGCACTCCCAGTTTGTGCTACTTGCCTCTTTCTGCACAAATATACAACATGTGATAAACATAATTAAAAAAAATAAAAAACAGATTTTTTTTTATTAGGCTGATTAATTCATCAATATCTGCATAACAGTCAAGATTTACTGTTTTGGGTTCTATCTTCCCATTCATACAGTTGTATTTAATAATTGAGAAGTCTGCCTCCTCAGCAGAGCTAATTTGCTCGTGTCCAGTAGGATGCTACTGTGACTATGCTGCTTCCATTTCTGTAGTTACTGTGCTGTAAGATCTCTCTACCTGGTTTTTGGTTAGTTTATGTTGGGCATAGAACAGAAGGGGAATTAGAAGACCTGTAGAAGTCAGAAAGTTCAGGAATTATCTGCGTCTACCACTTTGCAAGTCATTTTGAATAGGGAATCTTCTATATAATGAAATATTGTCTAGAAGAGTCACAGTTTACATTATAAAACTGATGCAAAATAAATGTTTTCTTGAAAGTACTGCTAACAAGACTGAACTTTTCGAAAAAAAACAGTGGAAATCATGCTCAGCTGACATGTGACTTATCTGCCATATTGAAATTTGGTCTGTATCTGTAATATCTTTGTGAATGACTGTTTAATTAGCAAACACTTAATTAGACAAAGAGTTGTCTAGCACCTCCTGTTCATTAAATCAGAAATCATTCTCTATTTTAATTAGCATGACATTTTCTATAATCAATTTAATGAAATGCCATTTGCAGTTCTAATAATACCGTGTGCATCAGGGGCTGATTGACATATGTGTTGACAGCAAGGTATCAACCTTCTCTTATGTTTGTATTTTTTAAATAAAGCAAAATATACGGAAAAGGAGGACGCTTATTAATGCTGCTGTTTGTGCTGCAAAACAGAATTTTATCTAAATAAGTAAAATTTAGTAAATATTTTCAATGGGAAAAAAAGCATTTGCAGGCTTCAGGTTAACACTGTCAGTATCTGAGAAGACTGCCCTGAAGACTCCTTATTCTAGATACTGTGGAGAAGATTTTCAGCATTGCTTGCATGGCTCTCTTCTTTCCTTCACTTTTTGGGTGCTGTTTACACTCTCAAGACTGATAGATTGCCTTAATATCTGATGATGGATTCTATGAAAAAAACTACCTGAGTATTGCTGCTGCTGTATCCCCAGAAAACTTCCTTAAAAATGAGACCCAGGGCTCATCAGCTGGGCCTTCTTTGGCCCAAGTGGAAGGCAGGCTTTGCTAGAGGGATGGGAGGATGAATCTGCTTCTCTTGCTGGATAGGGAAAAGCCCCAGATTTGGGTCCCTGTTCTGTATTCTCATGAGACAAGGCAAAACAAAGTGAAACTGAAAAAGGTTAGATTTAGACTAGATATTAGGGAGATGTTCTTTACTGTGAGAGGGGCTAGGCACTGGAACAGGTTGACCAGAGAAGCTGTGGCTGCCCCATCCCTGGAAATGTTCGAGGCCAGGTTGGATGGGGCTTTGAGCCAGCTGGTCTAGTGGAAGGTGTCTCTGCCTATGGAAGGAGGATTGGAACTAGATAATCTTTAAGGTCTCTTCCAACCCAAACAAACCATTCTATGAATCTGACTCTATAAAGTGGACAAAAGCCCATCAGGTGTCTGTAATGATCATTGTTTATAAGTGAGGGGAGGTTAGGATTTGAATACTTAAAGAGTGTCAGTGCCTAATACTTCTGGGCTCCTTTAGGCAACTAGCTTAGGCTAAGATTTACTATGCTATGAACATATTAGCAAGCAATTAGCTGTCTATGCTCTGTGTGCCTTCTGTATAAATCAGTTTTTTCTTCAAAAAAAGAAAATATTAGTATTAGTAAATACTAAACACTACTGAGCCAGGTCCTAGCAAGTTGAACTTGGCATGTCTCACTGAAATTGATGGATCCACACAAGTTTAGCACACGAGTTACCATGAAATAAACCTTATTATAAAAAATAATTCAAATCTAGCAAATATTCTACCTAAGTACTTTTGTTTTGCAAAGAAAAATTGCATTAACAGTGCTGTGAATTTAGCAGGAATTAGATTTCTTTCCTCCCAGAGATGTACTATTGATTCTGTTACTCTTTGTCACTATTAGCATCTGCAGAGATTATTCAAGTTCATCTTAGTGAACATGGCAATGTAGATTTACAAGCTAGGCAGCTTTTTATAATAAGTTTGGATTACTACGATGACTATTAAAGGCTAGAGGAAAACCACAATATGTATTCAAACCTCAAGATTCACAGCTTAAAAACTCTGTGGATAGACTAGAATAATACTCCAGAAAATAAATGCACTGGTAGAAACACAACTGTAGCATGGCTGAGATGAAGCTTAAAGAATATTGGATGCTCAGATTCAGGGACCTCCTTATTCCTGTGTTCTTGGTGAGACTAACCTGCCTTGTTAAGTTTTCATAAATTCTCAGAGTCCATGCAGGGCAGGGTTCCTGCTTTTATGCTTTATCACCAAACACCGCTTGTTCCTGAAGATGCTGGATCTTTTGAAGTCCAGCACTGATGACCCTTAAGACTTAGTTAACTGATCATACCTTATATCTCTGTTGGTCTGTGATCTCTTGTAATATGTCCCACATGTAGAGGCCTATAGAAATGAAAAAAACATTTCACATCACCTTTATTCATTCACACGTAGAGCATGACTAGCTTTCTCTTGACTTGTACAGCTTAAATACTCAGTAAGTGTCAACAGTTTAAGGCACACAGGGAGTCTCTTGGAGAGGCTCTGTGGTAGAAAAAATTATGTGATAGGTAGCCTGGAGCTTTTGTGTCATGTACAAGTCTGAATATGCAGATACCACCAATGAAAGAAAAAAACTGCCAAGTACTGAAAAATTGGATCAAGTATTGAGGTGAAAATGAAAAGGGCACTGGACTAAAAATCAAGGCACTTAAGTTCCTCAAAGTGCTACTGATGGGCTGTGTGATCTTTGGCAAATCACTTCAGCTGTTTGTGTATCTTCTTTCTCTAGTGTCTTTTGTATTGTCTTTTCTAATTCTTTGGAGCAGGAAAGTGATGATATGTAATAAAGTTTCTAACAGGACAGACTTGTGCATCTGTAAACAAGGAAAAGGTTGGTTTCTGAGGAAATACTTGTCCTACTTAGTTGTAATCTTGTGAAGTAAGGTGTAAGGGCTCTCTGTAAGTAAATCTTGCTTTTCAAATTGCTGAAAGAACACTAGTGAAAGAGAGTAAAGAAAACGGCTCCACAGACTAACATTCAACAACTGTTGTTTGAAATAATTATGTGATTTATTTGCAAAACAGTTGCCAAATCTTGATATACTTCCCAAAGCATTGCTTACAGATAGTATAATTTTGAGTAAAGGTAATAGAGGCTAGGTCTTAAAAACTAGTAAGTTTTTAAGTGTTTGGAATACGGAAGTTTAGTCACAATCTAGGTTTTCTTTAAAGTATACAGTAACTTGCCCTTTCAATCCAGTCCGTGTAGTTGAAATTACAGGATGAGTTGCTTAATTTCATTGACATGTGAAATCAGAGTAGATATTCATCAAATAAACCACCACCATTCAGTGTCCTAATTTCAGAAAGTTAGATCATTAAAGGCCATGTAGATCCTGAGTCAAATTCTTGCACTAACAAAATCTAGGGCTTGATTTTCAGAATGGTGGTTAGTCTACTTTTTTCCCCAAGTAATACATAAGTTTCCATTCAAATTTAAAAGGCCTGGTTTTTTTTCCAATAATTTGAACATTTATGTGAAGCAAGTTGAAACAGTAAGTGCTGAAAATTAATTTTATAGCATTTAAGACATGGTAGAGTATTGTCAATTCAGTAAATGAGGGCAAATTCAATAAATGAGGGTAAAGAAATTATTGCAGAATTGATGGGGGTGAAGCTGCTTATCAAATAAAAAGAGTTTTGTATTGATTTTTTTGCATTTCGTGATAGTTTGCCTGTACTTTGACATTGCCTGGAAGAATAGATATTAGGCCAGGCAGAGTATAGAACTGCATCTTCTGCCAGCAGCAAATACCTTGATCTTGAGCATAACCTTTACCAGATTGAACCTAAACCAGGAACAATAGCCTTAGTAAAACTATTTGTATGAAATACTGCTTTGACTTTAAAAACATCTGAGATTATGATGATACCATATTTGCATAATATTTTTGTCACTGAGTGCTATGTTTATGGTGTGGATATATTTCCAAACTAATATTTAAATTGTATGGATCAGACATTTCAGCAGAAAATATTTTCCATGTTCTTTGCCTAGACATAGAGCATATAATGAAAAGATATACTTTTAAGAACATACAATGGCATAAGAATTTGGATATTTAACCTCACAATGAAAAAATAAATGATGATTCTGCAGTTAGTGTAATTCTGTAAGAAGAGTAATATGTTGCTGACTCAGGTGAAATTACTATTCTGCAATAATTACAGAAGAGTTGTGTTTTTAGGTTGCTTTCATTTAATGTTTTATTTAATATTGCATTCTTTATGAAAGCCAAATAAATTGCAGATAACCTGTTCAGCAGCAGGTTTGGTTTACAGAGGTGTCTGTACACTAGGCAGCCTCCCTCATAATCCACTTTAGAAATAAGCTCAGAATCAGAGGTGGAATAAATTCTTCCCAAAGATAGTTATCTATAACAAAAGCTGAGCCTACCATACCTTTTTCTGTGTATTAACAGAGTGACTGATGAATCACAAAGTATATTACCTTATTCAGACAAGCATCAAGTTTGTCTTCTAAAAACCTAATGCATTTAATTAAACTAAATGCTGCAGTTCTGGTGAAAAACGTTCCATATGCAACACAGAGAACAAGAAAAATCTTTATGACAGTCATTGTTGAAACCCCTGCACAGGTCGAGCAAATCAATTTGGTAAGACAAACCAGAACCATCTCAGCAGGTAAACTAAACCACCTGCTGCAGGGCTAGGCAAGGGAGGTGAGAAAGAGTGGTAATCCATTTTGTCTGCCTGGGGAGATTTTCTCTTCTGAGATATGTAGGATTTCCATGATGTGCCTTAGAGCATCATATCAGCCATCCACCCATGCAGATTCTCTGAACAGGCCTGCGGCACTAACCAACCCCAGTATCCCATCTGCAGCTGACATCAATATTTGATAATGTGTAGGGAAGTGGAGTAGAACACACAAGCAGGAGACGAATTCTGCATCAGGAAAAAAAATACACCTTGATACCATAGGCAGTCAGCTGAAAAAAACCCAAGGTTTGAGATTTTTATTGAAATTGTCTTAGCACACAGCAACAAACATGAGTTATATTGTTCAGACAATCCTGTATTTCCAAAGATTTGTTGCAGAAGGGGATGGGAAAAATCAGTAGAGGGAGTTAAATCCACAGATTACAGGCCAGAAGAGATTGCTACAGCCATCCAGTCTCAACCCTTTATACTTTTTACTTAACTTCAGACTAAACTATTTCTTGAAATAAAGATCTAAGGCATATCTTTAAGAAAAAATGTCTCAGGGGTGCAGGTTCGATCATCTCGTTTGCTGAGCTATTCCACACATCCCAGCATCCATAACTGTTGTCAACTTTTCCCTAGCTATATATATATAACTTAGATGTCTTTAAACTTTCTCTCTGTTAACCTGAATAATTTTAGCCATTTCAACCTTGCATTTTATGTTTGTTTTCTGATCCAGATTTATACTGAGTTTTTTAGCATTCCTCTTTACACATTTCCTATTCTTGCATTGTGCATTCCAGGAACTGGCCATTTTACGATAGAGTCAATCTCACCAGTAGTGTGAGCAGAGGGAAGATCACCCTAGGACATCTACTTGTGATCCACTTATGCTGAAGAATTGTGTCAACTCCTTTTGCCATGATACTGCATTGAAAACAAGTTGTCCAGCATTTATCTGTATAAGCCCATAAGCTTTTCTTTTCATAACTGCTCTTCAGTTCCATTCTCCCATCTACAACAATGACCATTTAACCAGGTGAGACAGATCTCTTGGGAGGAGTACCTTGATCTTCCTCTTTATTTTAATTAGTGATACTATTCTTAATACTCCTAATGTGTTTCCCTGTTAATTCCATTTCATATAAGCCTTCGAATCAAGTCATAAAATAAATCAAATGCCACAAATAAAACCCAATACACAGTTTCAGCATAGTTGCCTCTATCAAACATAACCCTGTCAAACTTTGTTTAAGAAGATCTGTGTTCCATAAAATGTTATCAGGTGTTGATAATATTGCTGGCCAGAATTTTGTAGGAAGGATCCTGGATTTATTGTGCCACTATTTTATTTGGGACTGATGGCAGGGTAACTTACATACAGATGTTTGGTTGTCTTTCCTCACCTTTCAGAAACAGAGAATAAATTTATCAGTCATTCAGTGCTCTGGAGTTTCCTGTTTTCAGAAATTTGAGAGCTATTTCAAATAGGAAATTTTCAATTAGTTGTTTTAAAACTCTTTTGTGTACATCATCCAGGGCTGGTAACTTGATAACACATGCTCTTTACAGAGGTTTCCTCACGTTCTCCTTTGCTTAAGACAGAATGCTTTTTACTTCAGTGAGATCCTTAGGTAAACTAGGTGGCTTTCAGTGCTGCAGTTTGTGCCCAGCCAAGAAGTTTTTATGTAATACTACTCTTTGTTTAAAATTAAACAAGAATTTCTTTGAAGTAGGAACTCTGCTTCTCTGAATGGTTGTGTGAAGAGTCAGGGATCCCTGAACTTCTCTGTGGTGATGACGCCAAGATAAAAACCAAAATAAATAAATCAGTTGTGTAAATGTACAGTATTAAGGACTAGGTATTATTTTCTTCTGTGAACTTTTTTACTCTAGGTAACAAGAATTTCAAAGCAAATGTACGTTTATGGCTCTTTACTTACTTTTGAGCCATCAGTGAAAAAATCACCATTATGTTGTGTGACCATCAACTATCTATCTATTGATTGGAATGAGACTTCCATATTAATTAATATGATTACTTGTGAAGATTGTTCATACTCAATGCATACATGGTGTTTTGATATAATTTTGTATCTGAGAATCTCCATGTATTTTGCAAACATTCATTTAATTTATGCACTTCAGAAGTTAGCTACTGAGTCCAATACAGAGATGAAAGCCTAAGTTCAGTGAGAGGTTGTCGTGGTTTAAGGCCTGCCACGCAGCCCACTCACTCACCCCCCCCTTCCTCCCTCAGCTCCCGGAGGGATGGGGGGGAGAATCGAAAGAATACAACTCCCATGGGTTGAGATAAGAACAGTCCAGTAACTAAGGTATAACACAAACCACTGC
>WYDI02003205.1:35855-54260 GCA_009867235.2 Psittacus erithacus
AAAGTTAGAAACACAGTGCTGCACCAGCCACTAAGAAGGAGAAAAAAATGACTGCTACTGCTGAACCCATGACAGTACCTAAAAGAATGCATGCACAAAACCCTACAAGAAGTTGCAAAAACTTTAATGTTCTGTACTAACTAGTAACCTGAAACCAAAATAACTTTCTACTAAGTGTTACTTCTTTTTATTCAAAATGAGTATTTGAAATCTTTTTCTTTATAGGAAATTGCTATTAATTCCACACTTCACCATCTAATTTTCTTCCTAAATGCAAGCTTTGATAATACTGTCCTAAACTCCATCAATCCCACCTCATTTCTCAGCCCTGATCCTAAAATAGCTTAGTAAGATCTTCAAATGAGGCTTTATTAATGTTGCAGAACATACCAGAGGATATTCAGTAGTGCTGTAGATCTAGAGTTTCTGTGGAGTCCATTAAAATACAGCTACATTTCTCTGGAAAAGCGAAGCACGTTTTTATGATAGCATCGCCTTTTCCTCTAGTCATGTTTACTTCCCACTTCATAAAATTCAGGGATCTGTAATGAATTTCTCAGGTATTACTCAGGATTAGTAAAGTTCTTTTGTGTTTCATTTGGGCTTAATTTAGAATGTTCCTTATGCCTTTTATATTTTTATAACAAAAGTTTCATTTGATTTAATATCAATTACATGGGTTTAAAATAACAAAAAAGAGTCAGCATTCAATCTCTTCAATCTCATATTAGAAATAGTAGGAAATTCGGAACCAATTTTCTTGATTTTTGAATCAAGGCTTATGTAGTTCTTGCCTATTTCTTGGTAATTTTGCAGGTATTGATGCCTTTTTAATAGGAGCCACAATCAGTTTTGTAATTATATTTTTTTCCTTAGTTCAGGTGGATTCAAGGTTTTTCTTATAGAAGCTTACAAATAAAGCAAGTGGCAGAAGGAAAAAATTATGACAGTTCATCCCACAGCATTCTAAATGTTCTACAAATAGACCTATCTTTAACCCTTCCTTGGTAACATTCAGTTTATGTGATAACCTGCTATTCTGTGGCCCAGCACTAATCACACAGGACATGGACTGTCTTAAGATATAGTGCATCTTTGTCATACCAGTTACCAGAGATATGGAACAGTACAGAAGTTTTGTTGAGTCGTGTCGATATGTAAATGTGGCGTCCAGCAAAAGCTTTTTTCATTGCACAATGTAACTTTGGTATATGACGCTTTTCATAGTGGATATGGGTGGACACTAAAGTGTCAAAATGACAGTGATATCAACCTTCGGATTGACAGTGAGATCAGTTTTACATTCAAGATGTTTCTTTGTTCACAGCAATCCCATTGGATACGTTTTTGCCAGATAAAATGTTTCCATTTGAATCAAGTAATATGTTTGAGTGAGGTGAAAATGTTGTAGGGTGTAAACTGCTATTTTTGAAGCTCATGAGGCAAATCAAGAAAACTACGTATTGTGACTGCAATTCCCTCAATCTTGTTTGTGTATTGTAATAAAGATATTCTGATGAATTTAATATGCTGGTTTTCTCTACAGATGTATTAAACACTGAATTTGTTTGCTAACTGTTAATAACTTTGTTCTTGCAGATACAGCAGTGGTGTATAAAAGTAGGAATGGACATGTTGTTGAACTGAATGTAGAAACAAATATGACGACATTATTATTGGAAAATACAACTTTTGTAAGTAATATATATTATTTACTGATTTCTTAGTGAAAGTCTGCTAACATTTTTTTCTGCAATAGGAGTGGGAGAGTATAATTAAAAGTGAAAGAAAATATATTTATAACAGAGACTAGATTATATATAAATGGAAAGTATAATACTTCTGTCAGTACACAATTTCTGGCTGAAGTTATTTGTTATTTTATTCAACCTATGTGTAAATAACCAAGAATTTGGAGGATATGTTGTTGCCTGTAGTCGATGCTTTGCTTAGGCCATTTGAAGGATCATGGCTGGTGTGTGTCCTGGTGAATCTATCTGACGTATATTATAATAAAAGATTTCATAAAATGGAGGAATGCTACTCAAAATGTTTATTGCTTTTCGCTGTTATAAAAGGGAAAAGTGTTCAAAAATCATGTGAAGATATTCCTTTATGGAATTAAATATGCAAAGAAAAATGTATTTCCTAGTCGTGTTAATCTCTGATAGATGACTGGGGACTATTCCTCTTGACCAGTAAATAGTCTGTACCTGAGTGATTTGCGTAAGTTTCTGAGTAGCTATAATTGCTGTGAAATGCTTTAATGCCTTAGTCTACATTTTCTTTTGCTTTGCTTGGTGCAGTATTCTCAGTGATACTACTTATATCCTACCCTGTAATTCTTGTTTATCAGGTTTTTGCAGGGGAAACACATGGCTTGTCAATCTTTACTTATAAATTCTCTGTACAGACCACTGGCTGTTACTGTTAATCCCTTTATTTTTAATTTGGTAAAATCTTTTGCACCTGCAGACCCAAAAGGATGGCTGATTTTCATCAGTGGTGTTTGTCAAAGGCTGATTTTATTCCTGATCTCTTCCTTGCCTTTGCTGGTACGGATTCTTCCTTTCAAAGCATAAAGCCCCGGTGACCTTTTCTTCTAAGTCCTTAAACTAGAAAGAGGAGAGTAGAAGTGCGGGAGAAAGAAAGGGATGCTGACTTCCTAGGTCGGTGTAAAGATGAAGGAGAAGGGAGGAGAGAATTGTACTTTAATGGTTTGTGTACGTGAGGCTCCCTTTCTGTAAGCTGCACTCTTCCATATGCTGGGATGTGCCTCAGGGTACCACTTAGCGCCCAAAAGGCTAGCAGACACAATTAAAAGTAGCTGAAAAGGTGAATTTCTGTAAAGTGCAAACCACAAAGTATTGAAAAAGCATTTTCCATGTTATCTGTATGTGTGTGTGAGCACTTGCCTGGTTAAGTAGAGGATAAACTCTGTCAAGCATATATATTGCCTTTAGCATATAACTTGAACACAAGCAGCTGCTTGAGCATCCCTGGCTGTAAAACTTGACTGTAGTGATAAGATTTGGGTTTCCTCACACATTTAATTCATACACTTTTGGATGCAAGTATTTGGCTCGTAATGTCAAGTGCAGTGCCAGTGTGACAAGCTATTCAGGCCATTATGCTAAACCAGCCTTGCCAGGTAATGATGGATCAGTATGGATAGCCTGCTTCACACTGCGCGCATCGCCACTTTTCACAAAGTTGCTCTACTCTGTGCTTTTTATAGAATTGATTTATACTGATGTCATGCAGGCTGAGAGAGTTCTAGACACTCGATATCTACTCTTAATTATAAATGTGGGAAACTGATGCAAAAAGGGGTAATATTCAAACAACCATCAAACAATTATGTATTGAACAGAGACAAATAAAAACGTGCATTTCTTCCTTCAAAGTTTCTTTCTTAGTAAAAAGCTAAGTGTTAAAGGTAAATAAGGTGAATTCCAACAATGATTATTCATATGAAAGTAGAATAAAAAGCTGAACACAGAGCAGAAGATTCGGCAAATTTCTTGATAGCTGTTTGGCAGAGAGCAATGGCAAATGTTGCTGTGCTGCCTGTTGACAAGGTGGCCAGTGATCCTAACAGATTGTAGCATTACAGAGGCAGACAGATGGCTGAAATCAAAAGCTGTCCCATTCTTCTAAGCTCCACTGTCCCCAAATTCACACTGCTAAATGTAATCTTCCAAAGTTAGGCACCTTGATCATTAATCAACATTTTCCTTGCTCAGTGCCGCATCTGCTTAATCACTGGTGCGTAATTAGAATGGTGCTGGTTTAATGACTCTGCAGAGATGACTTGTATTAATAAAGAATACAGCACAAATCCAACATAGGCAGTGGCAATGCAAGTTCCCTCATTCCTCCCTATCAAAGGGTTTTAGTCATGAAAGAGTCACCTTTTGATGGGAGTTAGTCTGCTTTCAATCTGCGTTCTCTCTCCTGTTTGCCTCTCTGCTCAAGCAACCTGCAGAAGTGGCAGGTTTTTCTTAGTAATGTTCATAATTGTCTATTGAAAATTGAACTGCCATGATAAACTCATTGTGAGAAGGCAAGGGGGTAGTAATGACTCTTTGTCACTACTGATTGGGCTGTATATGAACCAGCAGCCCAGAAGAGGCTTTCTGTTTTCCTCATTCCTAATCCCCTGAAGCAGTCTTCCATTGTGCACGAATCACTGGCTCTTCTTTTGTGCCTTAGAGACTGCCATTTTTGTGCAAAGTACATTTCTTTTATCCTTTGTGTTCCTTAGTGTCTAAAAGTCAGATAGCCCTACTGAAGAGCTGCTATACCTACTATGCATGTGTATCAGCAAAAAAGCAAACTGCTTTTTTTTTTAACTATTTTCAAGTATAAAAGATTAAAAAACCCAACAAACCTTTGAAAATAGTCATGTGTCTGGAAGGAAGAAAGGCTAGATTTTTATTGTTCTAAGATGCCCATTTCTCTTCCATAGGGAAGAATCCATCCACAGTTCCTAAATTAGAGGATTTTTTTTCCAGTTTCATTAGGTTTCATTGAGAAGCAGAAGAAATCATTGCACTTCATTCATGCTTTTCATATGGAATCCTTTTCTATAATCAATCTATGAATAAAACAGTCTGGCCTTTATTTAAGTATACTATCAGCAAAGCAATAGTATGGATAACAAATACAGTGATGTAAGTGGAAAGAGTAACTTTTAAAGCACAAAAAATAACTATTAGCATCTCTAGATAGCATAACGTAAAGACATTTTCTCATGCATACTTGTCCTCTCAGTGTATGCATGTAGTGTATCCTGTTTAAGCTGTCTAATAAACAGTTAATACTCTGAGCCAGCAGCATACAAATGTTAACAGCTGGAGGCTGGGCAAGTCTTCCATTAAATGGAGCCAAAAAAAGCCCTAGACATAGAATCATAGAATCACTGTGTGGCATCCTGATGTTTGCGATGCTGCCTCAATATGCGGTTACAATATGTTCTCTGTCATCTATCCGAGGTGCCTATCACCATGATCATGACATGCCTACCAGTTTTTCAGCATGTAGCAATACTTTATTGCATGTTACAGTAACATGCAAAGTAAGTAACATGCCACATTTATCTAAGCAATTTCAGTTGGTTAACTGAAGTTAACAAGCAGTTTATTTATTCCTTTGCCATCAGCTGTTACACAAAGTCGGTAAGAGCAGGTTACCAGATAACACACAACTCAGCCACAAGACTTGGCTAAGCTGGAAAGGAAAGCATGGATGACCACATGGGTTCTTTTGCTAGGGGAGGTTGTCTGTCTGGTCCGTTATCATGCTTCTAGCTCAGCCTGTCTATTCTGTTACAATTCTTAAACCCAAACCCAAACCAAAAGGAACAAAAGGGAACACAGAGATGAGAGAAAACACGCGTAGGGGCTGTGTGTTCTATAATAGTACTTTCCAAATGTTTTGGATCCATTGAAAGAAATATTTAGAAATTTTGCCTTCAATTTTCCCTCTTAAAAAAAGCCGCAGTGATTACAAAAGTGGTAACACTTATTTGTTGGCCCTCAGTTCCACTACTTTTGTGGTGGATATATGCAAAATTATTCAGATAACACACATATACCCTCACAAACAGTCCAGGATTCTGGGTCAGAAATGAATATGATGTGCCTGTGTAGATGATGGGGTATATTTTGACTCATCAAATAAGAGGCTATCAATTTGTTTGCAATGCCTAACGATACAAGTAGAATTGTTTTCAGTTTTGAAACTCTAATACAGGGTCTTGTATTTGCAACAGCTTCCCCCCAGTTGTATGCTTTCGATTCTTCTAAAACTCAGCAAGTCTGACTTGCTCTCACCCTTGATTTTGATGCCTTCCTGCAACTCTTTTCAATCTCAAGGGGAAACTCCATCCTGGTACATAACAAACTGATATTACTGACCTGCAAATCTTTTTCCAGGGGCTTGCAGGGAGTATACCCTATTGTATGTTGTAACGTCATATTGCTATGGACCATCTTTTACACAAGGATGGAGAAAGAAAATTTACTTCTTGCTGCTTCCTAATAAGGGGATGGTGTCAGAAGGGTGGAGCAGAGCAGGAGTAGTCTTAGCTCATGCATCGTGATTAGACTGTGGCAGCCCAGCTGTGAAAACCCACTGGAGACCTTATAGCCAAAAGCAAAGAATGCAAGTTTTAGTCTGAGCAGAGCTTTTGGCAGGGACTGTTTTGTGGTGTTTCACAGAGCACTGTCCATAAATACCCTTTCTTTTTGATAATTGTCTTCCTTTTCATGTTTTTTTATTTGTTTGTTTTGTGTTCCCCACCACCAACCACACCCCTTTCCTCTTTTGATGAGAAACTCAGTGCAGCATCTCAATGCTGTTATAGTTTCTTTGTTGATAGGACAAGGGGTAACGGGTTAAAACTTAAGCAGAGGAAGTTTAGAGTGGATATAAGGAGGAGGTTCTTTACTGTAACAGTGGTGAGGCACTGGAGTGGGTTGCCCAGGGAAGTTTTGAATGCTGCATCCCTGACAGTGTTCAAGGCCAGGTTGGTCAGATCCTTGGGTGACATGGTTTAGTGTGAGATGTCCCTGCCTATGGCAGGGGTGTTGGAACTAGATGATCTTAAGGTCCTTTCCAACCCTAACTATTCTATGATTCTATTCTATGATTCCATGATTCTATGATTAATGTAGATTTAATTGCAAGAGTAGTTTACATGCTTATATGTTAAGACCCTTGTGTAAAGAGGTTAATGAAAGGGTTAACAATGGTAAATACATTAAACAAGATTATATAACCACATAAATATTAGTAATTATTGCAACACTGGACATTTTAATGACCCACATATGTTGTAAATAGATGGTTATGAACATTGTAAAATTATCTCTGCTCTGTCATGCTCCTCTAAATGTTAAATAACCCCTTCAGCAAAACCTTTTCAGTAGAGGAGTTTTTGAGGTAGAGTTTATTGTTGCCGTGCACCACTGTGCATAGAGATGGGAAAGCCTGACAGATGGAAAGGTTTGCAGTTGTGGTTTGGTGGTGGTCATTATCTTTTACCAAGTGAAGGAGGTTTCAGCATACAAAACGAAGGGGACAGTACTCCGAACTGTCAGGTTAGGGTAGCTTTGTGAGGAATTTCTCTAAATAATAGTCCTGATGAGATCATTCCTTGGTACAGAAAATAGTTAAGGGTTATATCAAAGATGGGGAATGGAAGGGAGAAAATTCTGTGATTTACAATTTAGAGGTGATTTTCTACTAGAGAGGCAATGGTGTGAGGCTGTTGTGAGCTGCAAAGTTCTGTTCATGTCTTTTTTATGTCCTACCTGTGTGTGAAAATATCTTTGGACTATATGAGGAGTTTCAGTGAGTTTGGGGAATTTGGTTTGTGTTTTTGAGAACCATTCATCCAGGATAGTCCTCATCCATAGGGTAGAGTTCATCTTAGATCATGTTTTGAGGCACAATAATCTTTTACACTGCATAGGAAACCCAAGCGTTAACAAATACAACACATAGTACAGAAGGGTTTTGGATCTGGATTAACTGCTCAGGTGACCCAAGAAATACTGCTGTAAGAAATATAACCTTGGAAACCCAGGTTATATTTCAACATTCTAATTACTGTGCATTTTCTTAATTACAATCTGACTCACTTCTCAGAGGTGCCCTGCTTTTACAGCTACAAGGCTTGCTCTCCTGCTGGGCTCCACTCTCAGCTGCTCTCTCATCTAACCTCTGGGTGGTCCATCTTCTCCTTTCAGTCACAGCAATCCCATTGTTTCCTTGATTGCTGGTGCCACCTGAGGAAACAGCTACATGCCAAATGCTTTCTCATTTTGCAGCTAGTGTAATTCTGTCCCATCTGATTCCTCTTGTGCATTGCCATTTGGTCAATGCCTAGCTGATAAGTTGAGCTGAATATCTATGAATGCTCATGAACTCCCATACACTGATGTTCAGTTATAGCATTAAGCTAAAATTCTGATACAGGTGTAGGTATGTGATACAGAGATATGAATGATGTCCTAAGTAGTGGTGTTGCCACCAGGTTTTAAAGTAACATTCTAGGGGCTTGCAATATTTTATCCTGGATGAATAAAAAAAAATGATAATAATTAAGCCTAGCTGTGTGTAAAATGAGCACTAAATAATGATTGGAGAAGGATAATAGTAGGAGTATGGAAGATGTAAATTGATAGTAAAAGTAGAAGTACAAGAAACTGAAACAGAAGGAGGGCTGAAATTAAAGGAGAAAAACAGCAACGAAGTAAACTCCACTGAAGTGAAGATTTCCTCTAATTGCTTTTATTATTTACATTTATATTGGCTTGTATTATTTAGCTTAAAACTATCCAACTGAAAGGATGACAAAAGAGTACTGTAAAGTGTTTGACATGTTAAAGCTACATTCTTACAGCTCTGTTCTGGACTATATTATAGGTAACTTCCATCTGTCTGCTGTATAGCATATTTTTGAAAGACCACGAATAAGGCATTGATTTAAATGTTATAGTAGTTAAAATTCATAAAAATAGGAAAACTAACATTTTATAATAGGTGAAAGAATAGAGCAAAGATAAAGTGCAGCAGTAACCCAGAACCAGGCTATAAGAAAACTGAAGAAATAAAAGTGAGGTTATACTGAAGGGCCCTTGCAGAACCCAGCCTAAAACTTCTCTTAAACGCAGTCATAACAGGCATTTCTGTTATGAGCAAAACACACATAAAATGTAAACTTAAAAAAAAAAAAGAAAAAGTCATCAATGCAAAATATTGACATTGGAAATGTCAATCAAACGTGGGAATATTGTTCATTGGAAATTTGTTTTCCATTTTAATCATCCATATGAAAAGGGGAAGAAAAGCCAGTTGCATGCGGGTGGTGGTGGTGATGGGATGTCCCTTGTATTTATTTGTTGCAGAATCGTTTTTTCTTTTGCTTTCACTCTTTACTGTCTCAAGCTGTTCTCATCTTTCTTTCTGTGCCAAAATATGTTCGAAATTTGGAACGTGGATGAGAGAAGGAAGCTGGAAAGCTGAAGGGTGAAAGACTGTTTAGAGGCGCTGTGTCTTTTTGCCTCCATTAAGCTTTTATCATTTCAGTCTGTGGTGAAAGTGAGACTAGCAGTCACTGCTTGTCCATGGGATCGTCGCATCATGCATCACTGTCAGTGAACTCATGTCAAATTCAGCAATATTGGAAAAATGGATGACAGATTGCTGAATTAAGAAGGGAAGATAATGTATGGGTAATTAAAAAGCTTTTCTTTTTTTTTTTTTTCCTCAGAATTATGCAACATTGTGAAATGGCAGTAATACAGGGATTCCAGCAATTTACCTAGTCAAAGTGTTTTCTGTTTGCCCTAGAGCTAATGGTTTTTGTAAGGCTGCTAAGTCTTGATGTGGCTAGGTAGAACTGACAAATATTAGGGAAATTACCTTCCCTTTTTTCTTCTCCCTTTCATCAGTCATGGTTTGGAAATGGCATAAGAATATATGTGGAATGCACATTGCAGCACTGTGTTGAACTACCCTCAATCTCCTAACTAGTTGATGCTGTGCAGTGATGCAGAGGGAAACTAGCCCTGCTTCTGCATCCAGGGACTGTGCCTAATTAGCCAGCTGCATTTCTCTCTGTTTCAGAGCTTATTTGTCCAGAGCTACATTTCTTAGAGATCAAGCATAGTGTCATAGTCATAAGGGACAGCATTTATGGCTGTCTTCCTAAACGAAGGCTAACTAGCACCTGACAAACCAAGAAGCTTGAAAAGTTACAGATATGCAGACATGCTAGCAGAACAACCATCCTCCATATTTTTGATAACAATACATCCGAGGTGTTTTTCATTTCCAGTGTTTTCAATATGATATTTTCCCAACACTTTCTTTACAACTCAAACATGTTCTTAAAAAATACATATATTTTATATTCATAGATAAACATTTATCTGTATTTAATTTAAAGAAACTAGCTTTGCAATCAGCTGGCAATGAATGCGTGATTTCTGCTGGTCTATTTTTGACTTTCTTGTTTCTCAAGTGAGACAGCTTTACTCGCCTTTTAACAAGAATAATGCTGTTACCACAACAAAAGTAAAATTATTTGCCAAAACATTACCTGTTTTGTTACCAGGAATGGTTTTGGCAAATCTGTCTGGCAAGCTATAATCTTTTGGTCTACAGGAGATTATAATTTATTGCCATTGCTTTTACACCATGTGTCTGAGGCACTTCAGGAGGCAAAACAAATTTTGCAGGTGAATGCAAGCTGAACAAGCATAGTCATATTCACTAGGATTTAAATGATTTTAAATCTCAAACCCACGAGACTCTATACTTGGATATAGAATACGTGAGTAGCTCTTGCTGGTGTTGCCTCAAACTGCCAGTACTTTGCAGCTGAAGTACTCAGGTGTTTGCATTAAGTGCATCATTACTTTTGTGGTGGCATAATCAGTGTCTGAAGATTCTTACTAAATGCATGAATTACAAGCACCACGCTCCCTGAGAATGAATTTGGAAAGCTGCCTGTGTTATATATTGCTGAAGACTGAGGTAGTAGGAGAATAATTAATAAACTGCTAGAAAGCAGGGAAATTTCACACCTAAAATTGTTTTCAGTGTGTGCCAAGAAAAGGGAACATAACCATAGATTAACCTTAACACAGTCTCTGCTTAAAGGTGGTTAAGTCATAAAAGCTAGTTTAAGCACAGGAGAAATCTGTTCTGAATGCTTTGTAAGTAAAAAAGGAAGTTCCTAGTTTTTTGTTGCTGTTTGGGTTTTTTTTCTCTTTTTTTACTCAAGGCTGCAGATTCATCTTCTAACTTCTGATATTGTCATGCTTTTGCATCCCACTAATGCAGTTTCACTTCAAAACTATTTTTTTTCCTTTTGTTGTCTTTGGATAACTTGAGCCTAATTATACTACTTAGTGACCTGAGTTACTAGGTTAACTAGTAAACCTAGTTAACCTGAGTGTAATCTGTATATCAAAACGCAGCATCTTCTCAGTTTATTTAGCCTTTTTTGTTATGGTTAGGATAGTTCCTTAGCTGCTCTGATTATGAGTTTGTGACTTCTGATTTGTGTGCCTTAAACAACTGTTGAATTCATTAGTTTAGCAGTGGGACTAGGCTAAATAGAATAGAATGGTTAAGAAATAAAAAAAAAAAAAAAAGGTAAGAAAAAAAGGTAAAAAAAAGAGAAAGCCTTCTTTTGAGTATTGGATAGCTCTTGTTCTATGTAACTATTTATTTATTTTCTTTCATCTTGTACCTTTGTAGTTCTGTTATTTTTTCTGTCTGACTTTTATTCTTATCTTCTTATTTCACTACTCTCTTTTCCTTTAATTCTTCAAATAGATGTCTTGAGATTAATTTTTTTTCTCCTTCAGTGTCTTTTAAAGCATGTTTTTAGTTTCCACGTACATTAGATGCATTAAATTCTTTCTGACATAACATTAACCCTTGATTAATTCACAGTCCTGAAAAGTAGTCTGGGATAGATGTAAAGCAATTATTAGTTTTATAATGCTAACTTAATTTTCACTCTGCTCTCCACTAAGCATTTTCTTTCTTATAGGAAAGGGTTTTTCTTTAGCGCAGGTTGTCTTCCAAAATGGTTATGTATGTGATGTTAAAGGAAAAGCAATAGAGACATAGCTCACACTTATTTGAGCTATCTTTAAACCTAACCTAGGGATGAATCTCCCTTGTAATCATTAGCAAGTTAGACTAAGAATTATTTGAGTCCTTCTTCAGTGAAAACTGCACTGGTATTCTAGACCAGATCTCTGTCTTATGAATGGGAAGCTCTTAAATGAACTATAAGAAAAATTGGAAAAAAAAAAATGATCCTTTCTATTGCAAACTTACTTTTATTATTACTTCATTTTAGGTAACATTCAAAGCATCAAGATACTCTGTTTCACCAGACTTAAGATTTGTTCTTCTTGCATATGATGTTAAACAGGTAAGACAACCATTCATAATTGAAGAGCCTCTACATCCAAACTCTGAAACCCTTGTTTTGTATATTTCACTTGTGATTACACATTAGATGATTCATGTACCTGATTTCTCTTCTCAAAGCCTTCTGATGCAATTATGGTGAATTGTGTATTTAAGTGTGTACAGAAATGCGGCAAGATTATCAGTAAACTGCCATAGCTCCTCTGAAGTGTCATGTTGGTTTTTGTAGTAACAGTTTTAATAATCCTTAAACTGTTACCAAGTGGTTGTGTGAAAGCCTGTCTTTTGATATCCCTTCTGTTTTTGGCAGCTGTACATGTCATTTATGGATTTCACTAGGAAAAAAAAACGATAATCTAGCCTGATTCATGTAATGGAAGTTTTATTGTTGTCTTCAGTAGTCTGAAACCTGATAGTCTGAAAGTCTCTTGGACCATATAATGCACTGTATTCTTTGTTTCTCATAGTATTTAGAGATTTTGTGAGCTCTTATGTTGTCAAAAAGTGTTTCAATCAATAATACTATATAGAGTTTTCAAAAATAAATCTTTGAGCACAAACAAAAGTGAAAGTGTTTTTATAAATTTCCTCTGTGCATATTGGTGTTTGTGTAAAAAGTGCTATTTAAATATTAACTGTTCTTCATTACAGAATAGTTCTGTATTGATAGATTCAGCGATTATTCAAGCAAGTTGGAGTTGTTTAGTTTTGGTGTATTTTTTATTTTTGGAACAGTAAAAATTTACGAATACCTGTTAATACTCATGACCTTATTATCACCTTAACATGACCTTCACTAAAATTTCTGTTATCACATTATACTGCAGTATAGTAGTTTACTTACTGTTTCATATTGGTAACTGATAACACAATAGCTGTGTGTTGTGGTTTTAAATTGTTAGAACAATGAATATTCCTTTCTAAGTCAGTATACAAATTTTTCTGTCCCCCTGGTAACATTGCTGTATTGATCTGTATACCAGCAGCTTTAATAATTGTGTCCGCAAACTGGAAAATGTGCTGAAAGCATATCTGAAATATTCTAAAGGTGTTGATGTAAAATTATTCATTTACTTGGTACTAAATCCAAGTAGGGTTTTCTTTAGTAAATGTGGTGGATTCTGGATTAAGCCCTTTTACAGTATGCATGTATCAATAAACCAGAAATGAACTGCTGTTGTTCAATTCGCTGTTTTTTTGTTAAGTGTTCCAGTTTGATTCCTGTCTGGAAAATGTACTCCTTACTGCTTGCCTTCTTGATTCCTTCTTATTGTGTGAGAGAGGAATAATCACTCATGCTGACTTAATTTTCTCATTTATCTATTGAAATTTTCATTTTGGATTGGTTTTCGTAGTAGTAGCAAATATAGCTGATAGAGAAAAATAAGGAAAGTATCCGTCACACTTTATTATATCTAAATGTAGTAACATCAGGGAGGAATCCCTGTCCCACAATATAGATGGTCCATTGACATGCAAATTGCTCGCAGTGGATGCTGAATATACCCTTTGTAGTAGCACTCCTTTTTCATATTTAATTCTTTGTTTTGTTGCAAAAAGAAACTTGTCCAGTTTAAAATCCAGTTGCTGATAGTTACTTAGAGGGATGAGGCTTGCAGCATTTATGCTTTGCACTTAGCCATTTCCTTTTTTCAAGTATATTAGCGAGTAATTAAAATGAGAAATGAAGAGGTTTACCGGGCAATTTGTGGTGGTAGTATGGGTGGCTTTGCATGAGGCTTGTGATGCTTATGCTTGAATGCTCATGGCTTTCAAACCAGAAATATGCTGCAATTGTTGTATCCTCTAGAAGTGATGGTGCTGAAATTAGGTAATAGCTGGATGTTGTCAGTCAGATATAAATAATAATAATGCCATGGAAGTCTGTTACCTCCTGAGAAGAATCTGTTGCTTAGGGTGGAAGGGGAAAAGAAAAACAAACCAAAACAAAAAGAGTTTAAGCCAATTTTTTTCAGAAGTTACAAAAAAGTATATTACTGTGAATATATAGTAAAAAGCATTTTTACCCTCCAAATTTACTGATTCTTGGGATATTTGTTAGGCTGGTGTGGCACTTCTCTTTTCTCAAGATCTCTTGGGGTAAAGGTATGCAATGCTTTGGAAAGCCTCTATTTCTGCATGACTTGTGCTTCCAAATAACGTGAAGGGTTAAGATAGTGTTCATTGGTTTTTTATTTACTTTTGCTTTTTTTTTTTTTCCCTCTCTCTCAGTCAGTGGCAGGTTTATTGTGTCTGGATGAGAGAAAAGCCACCTGTATTCCTAACTACTCCCCCTGCTGTTAACTATAAATTATTAAATTTGTTTCCTAAAAAGTGAAAATTAATGTTAAACAGCAAACTTAATTGTAGATTTTCAAAATCAGTTTCAGTAGAATCAGGTCAGATTCTTTCTTCATATATCATTTGAGTGTAACTTTTTATGGAGCTGAGGATCTGCCTGTTGTCAAATTACAATGCATGATTGAGTTTTCAACAATACCCAGGTCAAGTAACTGCAAGTAACTTACTGTAAGCATTTAATTGATCTCATCATCTTCTGTAAATTGTCACAGACCCTTGGACTTTAATACCTTTTTTTCTTCTTTGTTACGCTTTAGGTGTATAATTGCACTGTAATACATTTGATGGGATTTCTGCTTTTGCAGACAGTCATGACTTTGAGGTTTTAAAATTATAATAGTTGTTTACATACATTAATTTGTGGGTTTTGCAACATACAATAATACAGCTGGAACGGATTTATTAATCAGTTTTATAAATAAACTAGTATGTTTCAGCTGAACAAATAGGAGAAAAATAGACAAATGTTTCTTCGAGACATTTTGTCATGAAATTGTAATTAGAAATTAGGTTATTTTGATGTTTGGATTAAAAATAAATTTTGAGTTAAATAGTTGAATATTTATTTTACTGCTGTCAGCATTTTCCTTAATCTATTTTATGCTTGGAATGGCAAACTTTAATTAAATTTACAGTTCTTTCAGCACAATTAAGAATGTACTCTATGCATAATGGGACATAAATCTGCATGAAAATAAGCCATCTTTGAATACAAAAGTAATAATTAAATGAATCATTTAAATCATGTTTAATAGAACGAACAAAGCCATTTCATGTGGCATAGCAGCTGTTTATAGCTCTATAAAACTCATATGTAAGAAAATTCCTTTGCTAAGGAATTCAGTGTTGTAAATTGATTTCTGGACAACAGATTCCCTCCATCTGTCTGGCTTTTTGTTTTTTGACAGAAGCTGTAGCAATTTCAGAGGTACTTTCTGTGTGTTCTTTGCTGCGATACTCCATAGTTCTCCACACTTCTGAAATGCTTTCATCAATTCTCCAAGGTTTTTTACTTTGCCAAAACTTTATGGATCAACTGTGTGTAGTTCAGACTTTCTTTCTGTCACTCACCATAATTTGGTTGACATTACTGAAAAAGTCTCATTTTGCAAGGCAGCAGATCAGTAAGTAGAAGCTAATTTGAGAAATGAACACACGTTCTTTTTGAATGTCCTGCCATCCTGATTCTTCCAGGACAGTGTGAGCACAGCAGCAGGGAAACCATTGTAGGTATTATATGAAGAGAGAGATCAGTTTTGCAGTGCTACATCTTTTTGATTTTCCTTTGAAGATTGTCAAGGTATGAGTAAAGAATATGACACTGAGAGACAAAGCATCTAAGTCAATTGAGCTTTCCAGAGGAAAGGTTATTTCACTATTGCTTTTAATAAGGACGGTGTTAAAATTACGTTTAAAATTTTTCTCACTCTGCTGGTGGTGGCATTCACAACTACCAGAACCTGATTTATAGTTTTGATTAGAAAATGGAAATTAGACACTCTGTTCTTAATGGTAAAGAATGGGGCAGTAAATTTGCAATTTGCAGTGCAGTGAGCACTGAGAGCCTAAGAAATTCTTTACCATTGGGGAACTTCAGTGTCTATCAGCAAAAGGTTATGCCTTGCAAGTTATTCCTGGAGTCCATGTGAAATAAAAATGAGTTTTATTCTGTATATCTGTTGGTTTTTTTCTAAGATATCATAGTCATGTTCTCCCTATACTCTTGCTAAAATATAATGTACCACAGAAGAAGTATCTGTAATCAGTTCATCTCTTTCTTTGCAAGTTCTCTTTTTTCCTCACCTGATTTAATAATCCCTTCCTACAAATTGTCCTTTCCTTCTGCCTGCTTTCAAATCTCTTTTGAATTCCAACTTTCAGGATTTTTCCTACTTTATTCTCTACTATTACAAATTCATTGTTTTCCGCTTTCAATGCAAGATGAATTACGTAGAGTTTTTTAGCTCTTGGTTCAGAAATGTGCTTTAAAAACATGTTAAAGTTCAGCTCTAGTTTAGAAACATAAGCATTTATGAAAAGGAATTGTTTTCCTGAATTAGGACTTCAAACTGTAATCTTTTTTAGCTAGAGCATTTAATGAAACAATGTATTTAGCTTAAAGCACTGTGAAAATAGCTTTTAATAATTTTGATGGTAAGATCATGATGAAGAATAATCAAATCCTCTTCAGAAAGTTAGGAGAAAAATAGTTTTAGATCTAAACATCACTCAGTAGAAATTAAATATTTCAAAAGCATTTCTGCATATTTCTAGTTTAACGTATTGAATACGGAAGTTCAACATAGTGTCTGAAGCAAAGAAACCCCAAGAGAATGAAGTTATTTATCTGCTGTGTAGAGCTTGATGCCTGTCATCATTTTGCTGCTATAGTATCTGTTTTTGGAGGATAATGATAGGGAGTACTGACCATTGTCTACAGCAAATGAGGGTGAATACCAACATGTAACACGTTCATCAAGCTTTTAGAGATTGTCTTTGGTCCTGCCTTACTTGAGTGCACTGAAAAGATCTTCAGGAGTTTGTCTGCAGATTAGAAGAATCCATGAGGGGAAAAACTCAATGAAGTCTTGAATTATGATTATCTGTCCTCATTAGGAGATTATCTTTCTTCCAATTAAGTGAAAACTGAATGTTCAATTGTCTGTAGTCTTCTTGGTCAGTGACATTAATTATTGGATTTTTTTAAATTCAAAAAATTAAGGATAAAGAAATTACCTTACATTATGTCTTATTTTTAATCAAGACACTCTTTGGTATTAAGTTTTGCAGGTCTTTTCAATAAGATAGTTGATACAGTGCTTATGAAAATCTGAGTTTGAAGAGCATTATCTGAAGTACCAGGTAATGGTTGGAATCGAATGCAACAAAGATGAAAGATGTCTTTTAATACATGGAAACCATATTTTCTCAACTAGATTATTCCATACAAAAGAATAAAAAAAGACTTCTTAAACCAGCCCTGATCTGGACAACATTTTGTCTAGTGCTGTATATGAAGTAAAGATCTGATATAAAATTCATACTATCAACTTTTTCCTCCAGAAATGCATCCTTCTTTAGATAAACCTGTTTTTCATGTGTATTTCCTTAGGTCCTCAGAGTGATCCTTCATCTTTAATTTGTTCATTTTGAGATAAGTCCAGAAGTAAATCATGCATATGCATGCTCTGTAACTTATCAGATCATAAATAGAAATAGGATCCAGACACAAATTCCCCATTTCTCTTTATCTCATGTCAAGGGCACAAATGACTATTTTTTTCTTAGTCTCAGGGCAGTGACAAAAAAATAAGCCAGATCTACCCCCAAAATTTGAAGTTATTTCTTTGAAAACATTTTTGTGGTATATTTTATTCCTCTTTCAAGTATAACACAGTTAGGTATTCATAAAAGTCAGATATTGAGCAATTAATGGAAGTGGGCTGCTCAAATTTTCCCCTTTTAAATGCTGTTGATTGAGTTGAAGGTTTAGCTAGGACAGATTAGAATTTGTTGACATAATAGGCTGTAGGTGATCTTGGCATGCTACTCATCTATTACATATATTTGACTTTATTTTATGTAGTTCCACAGATATGCAAGGCATTTTAAAGGTATAAAAAGACAAGGTCTTTGCCTGAGGAGATAATGTTCTTTGTAGTAAAATATGGCTAAATGAATATGATGATACTATATGCTATCATGAATTATCCCATAGGAGTGAGTGTTCATATAGAATCATAGAATAGTTAGGGTTGGAAAGGACCTGAAGATCATCTAGTTCCAACCCCCCTGCCATGGGTAGGGACACCTCTCACTAAGCTATGCCACCCAAGGGCCTGTCCAGCCTGGCCTATCTCCAGCATATCAACCGAATCACACAGCTTGGTGTCATTCGCAAACTTGCTGGGGGTGCACTCAATCCCACTGTCCATGTCACTGACAAATGTTGAGCAAGACCGGTCCCAACACTGATCCCTGAGGGATGCCACTCATTACCGGTCTCCAGCTGGACATTGAGCCATTGACCACAACTCTTTGCGTGCGGCCATCCAGCCAGTTCTTTATCCACCGAGT
>WYDI02003213.1:3603-30592 GCA_009867235.2 Psittacus erithacus
CCCCATTTTGAGCTGATATGTCCATGTCTGCCTTGCTATCTTTAGTAACATATCTGTAGTGCATGGTGTCTCTTAGGCTGAGGCTTATAGGCTGTTGTGTTAACCGGATTCCTGGTTTAAAAAAAAAAAAGGTGTGAAACAAAACTAATTAGCTGATCCAGGTACTCCTAAAATAAAAATCAGTATCGTTTTGTTTGTAAAGAGAAGGAACAGCATGGTTCAAAGCAGAACACAATGTTCAGTTAACAAGGTCCTATTTTTTGTTTTCTTTTTTTTTTAAATTTACAGTAAAAGAAAAGCGTATAATGTTTGGAGATAATGAAAATGAGAGCAAAAAGAGTGCTTCTGCACCTTCTCATGATAAAGAAGATGAGTTTAAAAAGGTATTTTGTGATCAGAAAGGAATTTTTTTCAGACCAATCATATTAGTAAATAGTGTCTTGAGTTTCAGTAGATAGAAATCTGTTTCAGAAAGACATCACATAAAGAATATCAAATGTAATGCAAAAATTATGAAATAGTTTCCCTGCAAAGTGAGTTTAAAATAGATTGTAGCTTTCAAAAGTATATTCCATGTTATTCCAGTTATCACCTTTACAAAACAAATTATTGATATGTAAGTGGTAAGTGTAAAAGTTTTGAGAGAATATTGTGCCTAAGCCATAGCACAGGCTTTCCTTCTTGGGTGGGTGGAAACATTCATCCTTTATGTCTTCTTCCAACTTCACCATCTTCGTACTTTTCCCTTAAAGTATACAATCTCTTCATATTCAGCAGTGAAGTGGAAGTAGAGAACAAACTCACAAACTTGCAAGCACAAATGCAATAATATTACAAGATTGCATTCTGTTGTTTCGTGCTAGTGATTATTGCATGTTGCTATATTTTTATTCTTCTTCAACACAGTGAGATTTTACTGTATTTGTCTCTTATTTGAAAGAAAGTACATATGTAACAATATTTTTGCATAATTCATAGTGATTTTACAGAGAGCTTTTCTGAAGGAGTATGAGACTTCAGCCAAATCTCAGTATTCTGTCTCTGAATAAGACAAATTGAGTTTCCTCAGACACTATATTCTCTTTCATGCAGCTTTTATTTATTTACTTACATACAAGATATTTTCTCCCCACTTCTCCTGTTGTATTTTTCATGTAGCTTGCAGTATAAATTTCTTCAGACAAAACCTAATATGTTTGACTTAAAACCTTTTGAAATAATATTCAGGTTCCTGTCTGAATACAATATGGGATAATATGCATTTTATTTATTACAGAAATCTGAAGAGTTGGTTGCCTATTTCAGTTACCAGCTGCTAGACAGCCTCCAGAAAGCCACCCGACTGTCTTTGGATAGTCTTAAAAAAAGAATATTTGTTTCAAAGTAAGTTGCAAATGAAAGGTTTCTTCAATAGTATTACCAGAACAAAGTTATTTCTGTATTATTGTAATAATTTAAATATACATTCTCACATGTAATAACAGACGCACATGTGTCATTAGTCAAACAGTCCCTGACCACTAGGTCTTGGACTTTTGAGTTCAAGCAAAACACCGAGAGCATTCACTTTAGGTTGCAGTGATGCTTTGGGCCGCACTTTCATGCTTCAGTTCTTTATGTTGCTAATTATAGTCTATGCACTTGTTTTTGTGCAGAAAATGGAGTTTATTTCTGGTATTGTTTCCCCTCTGCTGGCACCCTTTTTTTTTCCTGTATGTTTTTCCTTGGGATTGCTTTCAAAATGCTGTTAGTACAATTAGTCCGACACAAATGACTAAAACTTAAATGATCATTCTAGATAATATATTGTAGTGTGCCTATATGTTCATCTCATTTCAGATTATTTCAGCAAGCATGGCTGTGCACTCAGAATTGTTTCCATGGGTTAAAGATCATCTATGCACTCTTTATCAATTCTATACGATAATGTCAAGATCCATACAATTTTATAATTCTCCCACCCCAGTATAATTTCTATAGATTCTTCCCTGCTCAAACAGGCATACACTTCAGAGACAGAATTGCTTCAGTATAATATATTGTATATTGGAAAGTCTACTTAGAATTCTATT
Organism: Psittacus erithacus; assembly: GCA_009867235.2. Classification (NCBI taxonomy): domain Eukaryota; kingdom Metazoa; phylum Chordata; class Aves; order Psittaciformes; family Psittacidae; genus Psittacus; species Psittacus erithacus. The sequence continues at coordinate 5,676 of WYDI02003213.1, forward strand.
AAAAGAATTCATTTTAAGCAGGTGAACTTGATGGTGGTTTTTCATTAATGTATGTTGAAGACAGTTCTTCTTTTGAGGACATCTTTCATAGAAAATGTATTGAAATCCCAATCTTATTTAAGTCAACAGGAATTTATGTGGGTGTGTCTGTGGTATCCCATTGTTGAATTCTCTCTTATTTGGTCACCATGTCATAGCATTTAGAAATTGTAATTTGCAGTTTAGTTTCTAGTTTTGAGTGGGTTCAGGTCATGTGTTTATAATTTTTCACTAGCTTATCATGTTTGAAAGTGGGGGTTTTTTTTCTGTTCTGTTGAATGTTTATCTAAAATGTAATGAAGCAACTCTTACTCTTGATAGGTTGTTATGTGAAATGGTCAGTAAAACCTTCTTGCATCCTAATCAAAGCACTGGTAGAGTTCCATCATTAAGGCATTAAGTCCTGTTAAATTAAAGCATCAGAATCCAGAATCAGGAAATATTCTGGTTGAAACAAAAAAAAATCTGAAAGCAGTGGCTGGATCCAAGGTAACCTCTGTCTGAATGATGGAGCTCTGGGTATTATCATTACCCTTTAAACAAGAAGCTTCTGTAAGTTTTGCCAAGTAGTTCATAACTTAGTATGAAAACTTCATGAGGGTCTGCCGAGAAAAGGTAGCTAAAAATTATATTTCCGAGATAATTTGAGGGGATTTAATGGTGAAGTATTTATGATGTATTTCAAAATTATTTTCAGCAAAACTACATTTGGGAGAACGAAGCTTTCTGTCCATTCAAGCAAATCTCAAGAGGTGGCTTGTCTTCTAAAAGTGGAACTACACCTTGCTGTTCCCAATGTGGTAAGTTATGTGTCATATATGTAAGGTAAAATACACTGTCTTATAGTTATCTGTGTATTTGCCTAAGATCAGGATGTGGGCACCCATCTACTGAACTGGCATCCATTAAATGTAGAACACTTGCTTAGGCCTTTGAGTGTGCTGAGAGCACTGATGAAACATGCTAACAGTCTGCATGTTCCTGATTTCTGTCGTAGTGGTGCTTGCAGAACCAGGCCTTTTATACTTCTTGTGTGTTTCAGCAATTATATTGCAATCTGCCCATCAGTATTCTTTGCAGAATTATTACAGTTCTCTTTCATGTGTAGCTATTGCATTTCTGGAATAGACTTTTCATGTTTGTTTTTTTATTTTAAGTGTTTTGTTCCTTGCATGATTTAAATACTTAATTGAATTAAAAAAATTAACATTATCTTTGCTCGGATTGGTTTTAGTCATCTCAAAAGGAAGTAAGATGATCAGAAGGAGAAACACTGAACAAAGATGAGAAGATTCAAACCCAAAAAATGTGTGGATTTCTATGTGCAGAGGGCAAAAAGACAGCTTGACTGCAAAGAACTGATGCATGCATTTGTGTGTGTTTTGTAGAGTAAGATAATTCTGTGGCACTGATACATGTGGTATCTTATTTTGTGCATGAGAAGGTAACTTAATATCTAGTTGCCTTATAAAGACTGAAAGTTTTATATTCATGGAAATACAATGAAAGGAAGGATCTGTTTCAAGGTGATATTCCTTTGCCATTGAACTGGTGTTCATATTGGCATTCTCTTGTACATTCACACTTTGTGCACGCATGATATATAAGGTCTGTCAAAGTGTAGAATTTTTACCTTATTGATATTTGTCTAAGCATAAAGCCCCAAGATCCACTCACTGCAAAGGGAAGTGCATCTATCTTTCTTAACCAGTTCTCTGAAATGCTTGACTGATCCAGAGCAGTAATCAAGTAATGCTAGGTAAAATACCACTTTGATAACGCTGAGAAGATTTTGCAAGATCCTTGCTTTTATGCATGTAACTGCTCAGTCCATGAGATTGATTGGTTGGTGTTGGGACCGATCCTGTTCAGCATCTTTGTCGGTGACATGGACAGTGGGATTGAGTGCGCCCTTAGCAAGTTTGGCAATGACACCAAGCTGTGTGTTTCGGTTGATACGCTGGAGGGAAGGAATGCCATCCAGAGGGGCCTTGACACGCTTGTGAGGTGGGCTGATGCCAGCCTTGTGAAGTTTAACCATGCCAAGTGCAAGGTCCTGCACCTGGGTCAGGGCAATTCCGGGCACTCCTACAAGTTGGACGGGAAAGAGATTCAGAGCAGCCCTGTAGAGAAGGACTTGGGGGTGTTGGTCAATAAGAAACTGACATGAGCTGGCTGCAGTGTGTGCTTGCAGCCTAGAAAGCCGAACGTATCCTGGGCTGCATCAAAAGGAGCATGACCAACAGGTCGAAGGAGGTGATCCTGCCCCTCTTCTCTGCTCTTGTGAGACCTTGGAATATTGTGTACAGTTCTGGTGTCCTCAACATAAAAAGGACATGGAACTGTTGGAATAAGTCCAGAGGAGGACCACAGGGATGATCAGGGGACTGGAGCACCTCCCGTATGAAGATAGGCTGAGAAAGTTGGGGCTGTTCATCCCGGAGAAGAGAAGGCTGCGTGGAGATCTCATAGCAGTCTTCCAGTATCTGAAGGGGGCCTATAAGGATACTGGGGATGGACTGTTCATTAGGGACTGTAGTGATAGGACAAGGGGTAATAGGTTAAAACTTAAACAGGGGAAGTTTAGGCTAGATATAAGGAAGAATTTCTTTACTGTGAGGGTCATGAGGCACTGGAACAGGTTTCCCAAAGCAGTGATAAATGCTCCATCCCTGGTGGTGTTCAAGGCCAGGTTGGACAGAGCCTTGGGTGACATGGTTTAGTGTGAGGTGTCCCTGCCCATGGCAGGGGGGTTAGAACTATATGATCTTAAGATCTTTTCCAACCCAAACTATTCTATGAATCTGGAATATTCTATAACATTCAAGCATTTTGTATCCCAGTTGTGAACACTCCTGTGGATGACTGCATCCTTTCTGAATGATGGCTTGCACATGAAAGCTACGAGATGATATTCTAAGGACTACATTTGAGCATTAAGTATATCAGGAGAGTGACCTTTCTTGTAATTTCAGCAAGAAATGCCATTTTTCTGCTCTTTACTGAATCACTCTCAGATAGACTCTTCCTTCTGCTCAGTATTTTTGAGAAATTGATGTGTGCCTTTACTCCACCTTATCCTACATAGAATTATTTTCAAACAAGGACAAGGCAGTCATTATTGCTGTCAATACAGTTCAAAAAGTTTTGGGTTCAGTACTTTATGGCTGTTTGTGTAATACTAAAGAAAACAGGCTAGAGACTGTTCTTTGGCCTGAAAGTGAGCTGATGTGAAATGGTGTGTATCCACTCTAATAAGTGTTTATCTTCCTGACCCCAGAGGTTTGCATTCAAACTGTGTGTTAGGAACAGCTCCTGACATGCTTTATGCACCAAACTGTGCCTGATTTTTTTCTGGGAGTTTTTTGAGGTTTTTTTGCTATGCTAACCATATTAGCATTTATGCAGTGGATGATGGCAGACTAGAGCCTGGGGTTTGACCCTATTCTGTTAGCTAATTGTTCTTGATTCAGGTCAAGAATTCTTGTTTTCCTTCATCTACTCCAGTAGTTGAATGTAACTTCTCTTCTGACTCGGTATTAGTTTGCTTTCAGAATTATGATACAAAATCCTTGCCAAATATACAAGTTGACATCTTCAGGGCTACTGCATGGAGTTCCACTACTTTACTAAATACTGTGCTCTTCCAAAAGTTTCTGAGGTAATGAAACCTTTGGGAGAAAAGAAACTGTTTGGGAGAAAATAAATTATTCAACTAAAACCTTTGGCACTTTGATCCAGATGATTTTGTTCATCTGAAATCAGCCACAGTATGAATACATGTATAGAAAAGCACTTAAAAGGAGAGGTTCTATAGCTGTAAATCTTCAAAATAAGCTGACTAGATGTATTTTTATGACTATCTCTCTTACAGTTCTCCCTCTCAGAATTCAGTGGTTAAGAGCAACAAGAGAGGAGGATCTTGGCATCCTTTTCTAATGCTTCTAGAATGCAGGGAACAAGGCTTGCAACAAACTATAGAAGATCATTATAAAAATGCTATTTAAAGTGTTGTAGGAATTGTAAACATATTGTAAAAAGAAAAACCCACCAATAAAACCATCTACTTATACACTTGCTTATCATTTTAACCAAGTTATGACGTGCAAATAGGTAACAGGTCACTAGAGTATGTACCAGTTATTTAGAGGCAATTCTGAGCCAAACTGTTGCATTTCTCAACTTATCTCATGGGGTAAGTTCCACAACTCACTACGAGTGGAATAAAACTGAGAACTTAAAAAATGACAGTCAGTTGCATTTATTTGAATAATGTTTCAAATGTTTTAAATAGATAATGGTCCCCAGTTTAGATGGTATACAGCAAGCTATCAATCGCATGATTCAGTTAATACTGGAAGTAAATCGTGGAGTTGCTCACTGGGGACAGAAGCATTTGCAAAAATCTAGATTAAAACCAGAAGCAAGCAAATGGCAATTATCCTCAGCAGGATTACCAGGACAAGTTAAAAAAAAAAAGGAAAGTAAGTGGTTTGGGTTTGTTTTTCTTTCACTTATTTTAACTTTTGTCTTTTAATTCAAATGTCATGTATAAATTTTTCTGAATAAGCTTACTTTCCTTTAAAAAAGCCAACTGTGGGTTATCTTGCATTAAATTGTTTGGTTTGTTTTGATTTATTTTGCTGTATTTTCCAGAAATACCTTTTCAGGCTTCTGTAAGTGAAACTCTGAGAAACAATAAGCAAAACAATCTTAGAAAAGTTGCTACATTCTGAAGCTCCTATTTAATTTGAGGCCCAGTAAGCCTGTTAATTTTTTTTGCCTGCTAACTGTGGTATGTGAGCATAATGATATATTTAAATCATAAACAATGTAGATGAGCTTTCATTGGAATATTGAGAATAGAACAAGAGCCAGTTTAATAATTAGGTTCCAGTCAAGATTTTAATTGCTGGCTGTATTCTTAGAATGGATTATAAGATACTTCAAGTCTTTGTTCATGTGAATATTCAGTCTTTAGAGAGACTAGCATCCACTTTATTAAGATATTTTTTACCATTATATTATTTCTAAATGTCCCTCCGTATGCTTTGCAAGCATCTACAAAAGCCCAAATGTATTTTTACCATCAGATTTTTAGCTGTTTGGCTGAGCCATTGATCTGCAATACAGTTGTATCTTTGTTGTGATTCCTTTGGATAGTCTTTAACATCTTGGGCAGTTTTTCATTTCCATAGTCCAGAGCTGGGACTTTGTTCTTCTACAGATGTTCTTTGTATGATTTTTAAGGTCTTTCAATGAGCTTCAAGCAGGGTGGTAGAAAACTGTCCTCATCAGTCATAGCCTTTTCCTCTGCTGTATCAAAATACAACATCAACAAGTAACCATTTTCATCACCTTTTAACTACTCATCAGCAGCACCTGGAGGTGTATGTTAATGTTTGCTCAATGAGATCTATAGGAGTACATTGGCAAGGGTGGATCAATCTGAGACTTTGTTTCCAGTGACCAGATCCCTGAAAAGGTCTTCAGAGTAAAAGAGAACTTGTAGTTGCATTAAATCCCCCATTAAACAATGTAGGTTATAGGAAGCGTGGATTTTATTTCTCCATTCTCTTAAATATGCTTCAGAATGCTCAGACATCATTATGGCAGAATGGACTTATTAGATCTCAGGGATATCAATGTCTATATTGACCCTGGTTGTCTCAGCAATTCATCAAAGATGGAGACATGATTAAGTGCATTTTATTTTCCTTCTATCTGAGCTTAATTATAGTTGTAATAGAGACAGGGCTTGTCTTTCAATATCAACAGTGTAACTGGAGCAGCAGCTACCAGTGTCAAAACTGCCTTTGTGGAGACAAGAGGTTTATGAGATGTTGGAAAATCTCTAGACTGTCCTTTTCTATCTCCCTGCCCTCCCCCCCACTTTCTTTTTTTTTCTTCATTAAGTTCCACACTCTTTCAGATAAGACTCAAAATACTTTGAAATTAGGTGTTCGTAAGACAAGAGCAGCTTCAACATATGACAAACATTTTTTCTGCACTTATTTACATATGACTTGGAAAAGCTTAGCATCTGTTTTAAAACCACTAAATAGAATGACAAGGAGTTATGTATTTGAAGCATGCTAACGAAACACACTTTTAAGGGGGTTATGCAATTAAAACTCTCTATATTAATGTTTAAAAAACATAAAATAATACAGAATGTTGATGAAGCTTTGTTGTGCTCTGGTTACAATTAAATTACAGTGGAGAAAATTAAATTTGTAAATTAAGAAGACTATTTTCTTTCCATTTGGAAACATTCACTCTGGATGGAATTTTCTCTGGCTGTATAGAGCCTGTCTGAGCTAGCATTTAGTATTGTCATATTAAGCAGTCATACAGATATTTGAAAAAGGATATTCAGCCTTACTGAAGAGTATCATTACTTAACTTGGCATACATAGGTTTAGAAGAGAACTCTATTCAAACTTTTAATGGTTCATTCATTGACATATAATTTTACTTTACAGAAGGGGCTGAAGGTGTGCTTGCCAGAAAGCTAAGAAATTTTTACTCAGGTGTCGCAGAACATGAAGATGTTTCTAAATTAGTTATGCTTCTCTCTTCTTCTCTGAATTCTCTAAGAGAAGTAGCTAGTGAAGTTCTGAAGGACTTTAAGAAATATAAGGTGCTATGGACAGAAGATAGAGATGAGAAAGTTCAGGTGAGTTTAATAATGATCACTTACAGGACTGTTCTTCATTAGTCGTATTTTTTGAAATCAGAAAAAAATGAGGGAAAACAATCAAGGAAAAATGTAGAAAACACATTAACAGCTGAAATTCTTATTTTGTTTTTCAGTAGTGGTAATGTATTTCCTAAGCAGAAAGAATGTATCTACTTTATTTAACCTGGCATTAATTGAGCTTTCTATGCTTCTATTTTCTATTTAATAGACTGCATTATATGCACACAGATCTGTGAAGATCTCATCACCTTATTTACCACAGGAGTACTGGTATCTTTTGACTGTTGCAATGCAAGTTGTGCAGTTTATGTGGGCTAGGAAAACCCATTTTATATACAGAACTGAGAATTTACTGTTAGTCTAATTAAAATTTGAAATCTAATCAAATAAATATTATTTGTTTGATATAGTTGCTACTGAAGAAAACAATACTGCTACATAGAAAGCCTCAATAATAATGCAATTCAGTTTTTTACACACATGCTATAGTTTCTACATTCCTTCTATAGCACTATGCTAACCCTTCCACTGCCTGCCTGGGTACTCTCAGACAAAAGAACAGAAGTGGGAAACAGTTTTCATTATTTATTACTTGTCCATGCCACACAGGCATCTTGAGTACAGCTCTTGCACAACATTTCTGAACTGCAGCTTTTCAGAATCACAAAACTTTTCTAGACTTTGAGTTCTGCTCATGGAAGGAACATGTGTTTTATTGTGATTGTTTCCCATATGATTGGGCTAACAGAGTAATCTTTCTGTAAGTGTGGGCATGTATTTTTTGGTCTCTGTTTCATCATCTGTTTTCACAAAACTCTTATGCTTTTTATATGTCTTGGATATCTGTTTTTCTGCTAAATTTGATTGGAACTTCCCAACAAACTTGAGAGTAACCGACACAGAAATTAAAAAACAACTGCCTTGTCACATGCATTTTACTCTGTTAGCAAGGTTACAGAAGACTAAAACCAGTTGTATAAATTTTCAGTAATTTCTGAATAACTGTTGATACTTTTTTAATGAAAAATATGGAAAAGGATGTTTGCTGATTGACATTTTAAACTACACACAGCAATTTTTTGCTAGCTGTCCATCTCTGACTGAAATTAAAGAAGAAATACTTCGCTATGCAAAGTTGGAAGAGGAGATGAAAAATTTAAACCCTACTATTCCTCTTGGTCCAATTGAATTGCATACAGGTATGACATTTTCTTATCTTTGCATATACAGTAAGATAATGAATATAATAGTCACGTTATTTGGTTTATTCTTGGAAAAAAATGCTTATGGCATGAATAGAGATTACTGAAGAGACCTTCCTGACTTATCAGCCAGGGCTCACTCAGACCCATCTAAGAATTCTGTCTTGAAAAATCCTTCCTTCTAAGAAATCTGTCTTGAAAAAATCTTCCATTCCCCTTCCTTTCTTCCCTTTGGAGTAGCAAAATTAAATTCTGTCATGGCTGTGAAGTTTTCATGGAGGCTTGATCATCCCTGGCACTCATCTCTGGCACCAAGTCAGCCAGTGCTTATGAGGTGCATTGGAACCATAAACCACTTTCTTTGGTATTGGCATAAGATTAGCACATTGCTGCATCAGGTTTTTTTTCAGTATCAGTTTTTGGCTTAGCAGGAAATATGGCTACTTAGCCATTCCCATGTTTAGCACCCATAGCTCTCAGAATGTCATGTGTTTTTCTGTCCACCTCTAGTGTCTTTAAAGGTAGAGAAGCTAGCACTAAGACCTGGAGTTGGAATGCATTCCCTCAGTTCTATACTGCACCATGCTTCAGTACCTGGCCTTCTGTGGCCCTGACAATCTGGTGCTCATTGATCAGGTTACTCTGAAGAACACTCAGATGCGACTGTTATTAATGACAAATGCATTCTCTCTAGGCAACTGCTTGTTGAAGAATTAAGCTGTTTGTTCTGTGGCTAACATGTCTTCTCAGGACAAATGTCACTGTTTTATGTTGTTGTTTGTTTGTTTTACTTTGTGGCCAATATTATCGTGATTGCTATCTAGGCACAAGTAGTAATTGTATCCCTTTCCAAATATTAAAACATTAGTGAGGCCGTGTTTCTAATGAGCATCACCAATCTTCTGAGAGATTACATTAGTTAGATTGAGAAATCATCTCTGTACAATTTGTCTTCCTTGTACATCAGAGAAGACAGAAGCTGCACCTTTTGATGACTAGAGTTCATTGCAGAATCTTGGTGGCGTGTTATCCCTAGCTTTCTTTCAGTGAATAAGCAAAAATGCCAGACTGCTAATTGCATATCCTCACTCCTTGATGCAGCTTCTTGTTAATGAAACCATTCTGGAACCAAGTATTTCACTCTGGATAACTCTTGCTGTCTATTATTATGTGAGCAAGAGTGATAAGAATTGGTGTAACCAAAAGAATATGGAGTTTGTTGGTGTTCACACTACACCCTCATCTGTCACCACTGCACCAGAGGGAGCCAAGTCCTTTAAATTCAAGATCAAGGATATTAAATGTTTTTGTGATCTGTGGAAGCAGGTATTTTTCTTGGACTCAATTTAGTTTTGGGAACTGATTTATTATCATTTACATATTCTAGCTTCTGGATAGTGTACAATACTTTTCTTGAATTACCTCTGACTTTCAGGAATCATTTCAATAACATTATTGAAGAAGAAACTATGTCTGCTGTAAAACAGGTTATATGCTGCTAATATCTTTTGGTTTCTTTCACCAGAGTACGAAATACTGCCTATTAAAACCTTAATTTATCCTGATAAGAAATTAGAATGCAAATGATTGGCTTTTCTATCTCACCACTCTTCATTTGTGTTTATATATTAACTGTAAATGATATGTAAATGATAAGACACCTTACAGTTTTACTTATGAAGTATTCAAAATCCCAATATTGAAATCCCAAGATGCTATTTCAGGTATAAACCATTTACGCAACACTGATCTTACATTAGCACTTGGTTCATGTCTGAAAATCAATATTAATAAGTAGGCATTTCCTTCCTCTTTTGTCCTCTTTATATATTGTATCTAAAACATGTCAATATGTTTTAGATACCACAATATACACTGCGAGAACAGAAATATTTTTAAGTATAGTTTAAGTTGTTTCAAAATGCAGTGGTTGGATTGCCTGTCTGCTTTTTCTAATTACTGTTAAAAAATCATAAGTGATGATGTGGGTTTTATTTTTACAGGAAAAAAAAATAATTTTTTTTTTGTTTTTTTCTTTTTTTAAATCAGGTCCACTGCAAGCAGCTTTAGCAATTGAAACCAAAACCTGGAAGATGCTCCTCTGTCATTATTTGAATGAGAAATATAAAAAGAAAATGACAGACATGATGTCGTTCATAACTGAATATTTAAAGAAAATGTCTCGACCTCTACATGACTTAGATGATGTCAGATTTGCAATGGAAGCTTTATCTGTCATACGTGATAAAGAAATAGAAATAGATATGACTCTGGGACCTATTGAAGTAAGATTACTTTTTTATCTTGATTAATAATAGTATATAATAGGGGTCTTAAAAATCCTGAGAACTCAAACAATGAGTTCACTGTCCTAAAGGACATACAGTGAAGATGGGAAATGAAGTAATATTTTTGTTGTTATTTTTATTATGAATTACTAATTAGTATTACTTAGATACTGTATACATGCAGAACAAAAAAATATTCTCAAATTATAATATAAATACAATGTAGGAGACAATGTGTGGAAATAAACAGATGAGAGCACAAGATAAGAGACTAGTAGTCTCCCTCTTGCTGCGTGCTTGGCCATTAGTCTTAATCCTCTTAACTTTTCTGTATCTATCAACAAATATCTTGATCATGTGACCTCTTTAAATATAACCAAAAAATATTAATGAAGCCACATATCATTGTATGCTGTCAGTAACTTGCATCATTCTTTTAGTTTTTTCTATAAGAAAGAAGCTAGAAGAAGCTCATTATTCTGTTATATACTTGGTATTTATTATCACACTTTGAAATGGTCAGCTTAATAGAACACATTTGTGTTAAACTGTAATCCACCTTTTGGAGGAGGAATTGTATGGCTGTAGAGTAACATTTTCTTTCTTGAAGACCGTTAGATGATAGCAGAAAGAACTTTCAGAGGATTGTTGTCATGATAATCATACTTCTGTTAAATAAAATGAGCAAGAGGAACTGAGTTCAGCACTGTCTATTTGCTAGTTTTTACATGTGTAGGAAATTATGCAAAATTTATAAATAAATAAAAGACATAAAAATATGAAGTATTAACATTGGTTGTTTATTTACAAGTGCTTCTGGCACCTTGATACCAATATTGGGTTAAAGGTTCTTTCCCAAACTACTCGCATTCTATGTAACTTGCAAGTATTTACTCCCTTTCTATATTAAGAAAATGAATTCCATTAATATCAGTAGGGCTAGCGATTTTACCAAGTAAGTCTTAGGCATTTTAATATAGAATATAGGTGTGATAAAATAAAGATGTATCTATGAGTATAGAACATTTGCAACTGATGGGTAATTTCAGTGTTGTTTTTTTATTCTTGGCAGATTTAATTACCACTTTGTTGATGGGGTCATTAGTCTTTGTATTTCTTACTAGAGCATGATTGCAGGAAAGAACTTGATGCAAGGAAAAGCATGACACAAAGGGGATTGAACATAGTCAATGTTGATTGATCAAGGGAGAATCATGCTTGATCTACTTGACTAGGCAATCTCCAGAGGCCCATTTCAACTTCAGTGGTTCAGGGAAACGATGAAATATGAAAATTATCTTATTTTTAAATAATGCCATGAGTGTAGGAGAAGAATAATAAGCAGAAGACAGACAAACACATTGTTAATGAGAACAAGTATTAAAAAAGGTTCATTCTGTAACAGATACATAGGCAGCCATTTGATTGCTTGGTGAACAGTAATAAATATTTTATAGGTGATATGGCAAAACATTTAAAAATGTATAGTTTAGTGAGCATAATTATTCAGAGTTAGGAAAAAATAATCAACTTGTACATTCAGGGGGAATAAAAATACCATTGAGATGATAAAATTTTATGTATTTCTAATATTAAATTTATGGTGTTTGAATATTATTTTCTAGCATTTCAACCAAGACATCTTTGAAGAAATACTTTTGCTGTTCTCTAGTTCTTCAGTCATTATTCCTACTTAAAAAGAAACAAATAAATATTTTATGCCTAAATTACATGATGAGACTTTCTTTGAAATGTTTCTTACAAACTTGTTGTTATGTTCCTGCAAATGAATTTAAAATGCATTCCTAAGGTTTTTTACTTTTTTATCTAGGAAGCCTATGCCATTTTAAATACATGTGAAATTAAGGTTACAAAAGAAGAATCGGAAGGAGTTGACTCACTCAGATACTCTTTTAAGAAATTACAGAAGAAAGCTGTAAGTGTATAAACTGTGTTATTTTCCATTTGTCTTCACATGCTTCTTTCAGAGTATAAATGACAATGTGGAACCAATCGTCACTCCACTCTGTCTGCTCACTTGGCCTCAGTTGCATACTAGTGTCTATGCCTTTTATTAGTGCGTTAATGTTCAAATTTTACTTTTATAGAGCTCTTTAATACTTAGATATTACTGTAGCTTTTAGATATATGCTTATAACCTGCAAGAAAATGAGAAATGTATTATGTCTCTCTGCTCTTCCTGCTGTCCTTTATTTCCAGGGTTTGTGTCATTCTTGTCTGATTAGGTAGATTACTACCTTTAGATTACCTGGGGTTTAAGAAATGCGTACCCTGCTACTGCCCCTACCCTGAAGTGGTGATTGTACATTTGCCTTTATTGTTTAAGACAACCTTATATACCACAAAAGCTCAACATTCATTGAGTATTGAGAAAGTTAGATGGAAATATGTAGGTACTTTGTTGGAACAATTAAGTTAGAAGCTGTCCCACAGATTAATCGCTCTGAAAAGGACTCAAGAGCGTATTTGCTTTTGACACAGTTCTTGGTTCATCTCAAACTTTTGAACAAAGAATGAGACAGTTTTTAAACAGAAATCTGAGCCATCTGTGAGGAAGAGGACGCTAACACTTTGCTTTTAAGTTTTTTTTGGTGAGAGGGAATGAAGATAATAGCATCTTCTTCCCCCTTTTCTGTGTCCTTGTGTTCCTTCACCCACTTATAATGAAACGTTCACGTAAAGGTGGTGAAGAGATTAAGTTATGGTTTTTGTTTTTTCTCCAGTTTTCATGTGAAAAATCAAGTGTGTAATAAGAGGAAAAATAAAAGTGTCATAAAAGGAGTACCATAAAAGTGCCATAAAAGGAAAAATATCTACTTAGCTTTAATTTCTGTTCAGTGTTTTCCTACATTTATTTATAATCTTCATTTCTATGTAATTCAGATATTTGTTCCTGATTTCAAAAGAAATAATTTTGATTTCAATCTTTTTTATGTCAGACCAGAGTTCAAGATGAGTTGGTTCAAGTTCAGCCCAAATTTAAGACTAATTTGCTAGAATCAGTCACAGTTTTTCGGGAGGATGTGTCAAACTTTGAAATATCATATGAAACAGTAAGTGAATTTAGTAGTTACATATAACACTTGACTTAGTTTTCCAATATTTTTGGTTTGCAGCTGTTGGTTGCTGGTATTTTATATTGCTGAGCTACTGGATGTTTGATGCCGTGGTTGCTAAGCAGTCAACATTGTAGGTCAAACTTTTCAGCATGAAGAAAGAGCTATGCATGCAACTCTGTAGGGGAAGAAAAGAATCCCTGTGGTACAACTTGCCATGAAATATTAATTTGCAGATTAACTAACTTGGAAATTAATTTATGCATTGTAGTGCATGTGGCATCTTTGCTCACACATCAACATAGAAAAGGTGATCTTGGGCCACTCAGTGTTTTATTTTCAGAAGAACGAAATATGAAAAATGAAAGTCTCGTTCTATTGAGTTTAATTAAGCTAAAGAATTTTTAATTTCATTAAAGTTATATTTTCTTAGATTTACCACTGTAAGTATTGCATTACCATGAAACGTAACATTATTGGATTTTGACTATCTAAAAATTGTGCATTTTGTGATGACCTGTAAATATACAATGTTCTTCAGTCACTTTGAGAATTGATATTTAGTTTTTGTTAACTGCTTGTTTAAAAGGAAGGACCTATGGTTCCAAATATTCCACCTCAGGAAGCCAGTAATAGACTACAGATCTTTCAGGTGAGAAAATAAACTATTGTGTTTCCAAATAATTAAACTTAGATCTGCTATTGCTTATCCCAGCTGAACCCAGGACAGACACATACACAGTTTTTGGTAAATGTGTTTTGGTGGTTATTCCCTGTACTATGTTAACTGTATTTTAGTTTCTATCAGGCAGTATTTTCCTTAATGTGGAAGGATTGATTGATTGATTGATTGATTGATTGATTTATGTGTAACCTTGTTTCACTTTGTGTTTTGTGAGCAAAAAATTATTGACTTAATAATGAGTAATAAAAGCAGTACTAGAGGGAAGAGTCAAGTATGACAACTCGATAATGACTGAAAAGAAGCTAAGTTACATCAGTCACATAACCCAATCTTTTAATCTTTTAAAGGTCATCTTTTCCATTAGGTACCTGTCTTTCAACTTGGTATTTGTTTGTTATGAACCATAGTTCATGGGTCCAAACCCAGTTGTTAGTCTACTTTTAATCCTACCTTATTTTTCTGCAAGCTATAGGAACATGAAGATTTTTTTCAACAGGACCTCTGTCAATCTCTTACATATTGCATAGACTTGTAAAAAGTAAATTCAGAATTTCTGAACAGTTTCTGAAAGTAAATTGCAGAAGGTCCTTACACCTTTTAACATGTACTGAAAGTTGAGTGATTTTGGTTGAATTTGCAGTGTTTTATCAAAAGAATGCTTTGTACTTACGGGTTCTAACTGGCAAAATCATTCATCATTCCATTTTTCTATGCTGGTCATATCCTTTGGACAGTAGTTATACTTTGAAAGTAACTTTATTTTTTGGCCCTCTTCAGTGGTTTTTTTTCAGGCTGTATATTTTGCCATCTGATAATTTTTTTTTTTTCCCTTGATGATGTGGAATTCATTTCACATCCCATTTTTTAAAATGCTTCTTCAAATTATTTGCTTCTTATATAAACTTTCACTTTTTGAATTCAATATATGAGTTTGAGTGTTATGTTACATGAGAACTGTTCATAATTTTAGGTCTAAAATATTTTCTATTGCATGCATGCACTTCTAATGGAATTATTTTAAGACAAATTTAGAATTGTTAAATGATGTATTATTAGACAAGATTAAATTAAAACATGTTACAAACATTTTTTCATTTTGTCTGTATTAAATCTAATTTTATCAGACTAACTTTGATGACCTGTGGAGAAAGTTTATCACGTACTCATCTGGTGAACAGTTGTTTGGATTGCCTGTCACAGAGTATCCAGTTTTGCATAAAGTGAGGTAAATGTGGACATACAGCTGTCTTAGGTGTTTATTAAGTATGTCAGGAAGGCTTAGGGTACACCAAAGGATATATAACAATATGGAATGTTTCCATTGCCTTAAATTAAATTAAAAAAAAAAAAAAAAGAGAATATTTTAGATGCCTAATTAATTTGCCAATAAAAAATAATTTTGTTTATTATGGTAACAGAACCATCAGGAATATTTTACTACATGTAAATATTATACAAAGGAGCAGAATACTATGTCCTAGAAATATATAAACATATATAAGTAGATGAGTATAGTATTCAGTATTAAGTTACAGCACAAAGAAAAAACAAGGAAAAGGCAAGGACAAGTCAATGTATCACTTTACAAAAGACTAAATTTTTTTAAAAGCCGTGCAAATGACAATCATATTCTAAAGTTTTTGCAACAGCCATTTCAATTGTTTGATGGTGATTCATGGCAGATGAGGATATAACCCTTTCTGGATGTTTTTAGATCAGCATTTTAATTTAGATTCAGAAAGCAGTGCTTCCAAATAATCCCCACTTGCCATGCTCTGCTTTGCTCTGCAGAACCAGCTCAGAATATATAAAGTAGGTTCCTTTTGGATGAATGGAAGTTTTATAGAACTAGACTAAAGCAAAACTTCTCCCTGATATATTTAGTGTGGTATTAGGTCCTTAGCACAACTACCTGCTCTTTTTTGTGGATTTTATTCATAAAGTGTTCTTGTCTACATGAAGAAAAATAATCTAATTGATCTACCTCTTATTTTTTGTAGTACTGTTGCATATACCTTTTATTTGACTGTTGTGGGATATCTGAATTACTGACTGACATTATTGGAATGTTTTGAGTTGTTTTTTTTTTTTCCAGGAAGGAGTTAGGCTTGCTTCAGAAATTGTATGGGTTATATGATACTGTAATAAATAGTATCAAAGGTTATTATGAGATTCTTTGGACAGATGTAGATATTGAAAAAATTAATGCTGAACTTCAAGATTTTCAAAACAGGTATGTTCATAAGATTAATTATAACTGATATTAGATGCATTAAAATTTAGGTGACTTCAGTAAAGCTATTAGATCTATTTGAAATACAAAACTTCCATGAGTAAGGTTTATCATAATGTAATAAGATTCTTCAAGCTAGAGTGGAATAACACTATATTTTTAATTAATCAGCCTTTTACCTGTAGTTCTGATAACTGAAGGGCATATGATCAGTTGAAGAGTCAGTTGTCTTGGCTGAATCAGCCAAGGGGTTAGGAGATCTGAAAGTTTATTTGTAAGTGGTGTATTCTTCAACTAGGAGGATTAACCCATTAATCTTTAAGTCCTGAATGCAAGAACAGCATTTCTGAATTTTTTAGACTATTTTACCCTTTTAAAAAAAACTTTCTGCCATTTCCAATATATTAACAATGCTGAGTGTCTTAAATAATATGGATTTGTAAAAAAGTTGAATATTGCGTCAGTGCTGACACCTTACTGGCAGTATCTTTGTGTAAAATTGTATCTTCTGATTCACTAGACTTAGTACCAGGGCTCCCAGCTCTGGAGCCTACAGCATGTCATTCGAAATCTTCCTCTTTGCTGTGTGTGATTCCTGTGTCACAAATCATTGAACATGACATTAGCTTTTTACTAATGAATGAAAAGAATGGCTGCAAGCAGAAAAGAAGGCCTGTGTGTTTTATGAAAGTCAAAACTTCACAGTAGTCTAAAATCAGACACAAAGTACTTTGCCCTCTCAGGGAAAGCAAGGCAAGTGTTAAGCATTCTGTTTGACAGCAACCAGGGAGCTAGTGAACATGAGTCTTTTGGCAACCGCACAGCGCCAACATAGTTTGAAACCAGACACAGACTGCTGTATTGTACCTGATATGAAGAAAATATGAAATTATATCAGTGGGAGGTAGAGACTAAGTGACAAAGGATGCGCACCCAAGGGAAGTATGAGCTAGGATTTATTACTTTTCCTCCAAAGAATATACTTAGTAATTTACATTAATTATATATATAAAGTATGTATAAATTACATAAAGAACATTCTTGTGATGGGTCAGCTGCTTCAAAATTGCTTTTTAGTGCGTAGTCTCTGTAAAAGTGTGGTCAAAGAGGTGATTATTCATTTGAGTGTTTTGCTGAGGTTTTTCCACATTAGAACTATATAATGTTCATTTTGTTAGAGAATAGTTTCAGGACCACTAACAAAAGTAGACAAGAAGATGGTCATGTCTTTCTTATTTTTACATGTATCTCCAAAGTGATATGTTTATATATGCCATGTGTATTACTGGAATTGTAAATTGAAGTATTAGATTTGCACAAGGATTGCATATGTGAAATTTAACTGATTTTGCTTTGGTTTTTTGTTTGCCCATAAAGAGTTTGTGATGAAGAGCGGCAGGTAAGCTATGTTTTAATGCAAACTGTTATTTGGAAAGAACATATCAGTGCCTGAAACTGTTAAATATTATGTTTTGTTAGTCAGTCATTTGTATTATTTTTTCATAAAAAGGTAGGGTAATTGGCAGAATTTGGAATTTTACATAGAAACTCTTGACCTCAATACAAACTACTTATCTCCTTGACTTTTTTTAAAATGTTTAAGCAATTCTGATTTTGATAAAAGAGGCATTTACTACTGTATCAATTAAACTCAACTGCAGGTGTCATAGACTGCCTAAGGGACTAAAACACTGGCAAGCATTTTTAGATCTCAAGGAAAAAATTGATAGTTTTAACAAGTCTTGTCCTTTGTTGGAAATGATGACCAACAAAGCAATGAAGCAAAGACACTGGGATCGTATTGCTGAAACAACAGGACATCAATTCGATGTAGAATCTGATACCTTTTGCCTTCGAAACATCATGGAAGCACCAATTCTTGAAAATAAAGATGACATTGAGGTAGGTACATACATTTTTACCTCCTCATTCATTTTATATTGTCAATAAAAATAACATGAATACTTATAAAATTATCGCCTTTTTTAAAAATATATTTTACTTTGTTAAAGTTCTTGACACTCAGTCAGGCTGCAGTATTTTAAAATAATTTGTAATTTAAATAGAAGTTCTTATCCATATCAACGACAGAGGTAGCAACTGGAATCTTTGGACAGTTGTTTCTACATGTTTCTACATGTTTCTACATTCTTCCTGGCTCTATTTTCTATGAGATTTTTCACCCTTTTTAAAGGGGGAGTGGGCAGGGAACAACCAAACCAAACCCCAAAAACATCAAACAAAATTTCCAGTGATCCTGGTCACCTATTTTTTTAACTCTGTGGTTGCTTTAACAATTTGTAAATAAATAATAAATTTTAGAGGAAGATTCCATGCTTATTAATATGTAATACGATTATTTTTCCATATCTTTCTTTACTTTTCCACTCCAAACTATTCTTGGATTCTGCGATTCTATAAATTGAAATGTGATAAGACTGAGAGCTCATCTGGTGATGAGTCTACATGTCTAGTCTAAACCTTGTAGAAATGATTGTTCAGAAATCTCATTACACAGAAATAAACAAATAAGAAGCTAAAGAAATGGTATGTCCATACATTTCCAAGTATGCTTTTTTCAGTTACCCAAAAAATGTAATAGTAAAATTTGTAGTGTATGTCTGTAATTGTGTAACACATTTCTGTACTATTTAATAAAATCAGTATATTGTTTTAGATATTCTGTTACTAGTTGTGTAATAATAGGAAATATTTAATTTCTGAAGATTGGAGGTTGTAAAAAATGGTTTTCTCTTTACAGGATATATGTATATCTGCTACAAAGGAAAAAGATATAGAAGCAAAACTATCTCAAGTGACTGAAATTTGGGCAAGCCAAGTTCTGAGCTTTTCACAATTCAAAGGGAGAGGAGAGTTAATGTTGGGGGGAACTGATTCATCAGAAATTATAATGTTGATGGAGGATAGTTTAATGATTCTTGGCTCTTTACTGACCAATAGGTACTTTTAAATTTATTGTGTATGGTATTTTCAGAAATACACTGATGTAGCAACTGTACTATTATTAGTCTAAATTAGCAGTAATGTTTTAAATAAAACATTATTTTTTAATGAAAAGAATGTTACGTCTAATGAAAAGCTTACTCAAGTGGAAGACTTCCATGTGTTGGTAGCAAACTGTTGTCTCAATACGCTTGAATGTGATCAAGCTGGTAGAAGCTTTCCATTAGATTTTTCTTGCTCCAAGTGAAACAAGTGTTGTTTGGGTTTGGTGTTTTCACCATTGTAAGTATTTATTTTATAATAGCTTTATTTAGAATTAAATAATTTCTGCTTTTTTTCCTGCTTTAGGTACAATGCTCCATTTAAAAAGGACATTCAGAGCTGGGTTTATAAACTAAGCAGCTCTACAGACATAATTGAAGAATGGCTGGTTGTGCAGAACCTCTGGGTTTATCTTGAAGCTGTTTTTATAGGAGGGGATATTGCAAAACAGTTACCTCAGGTAAACTTTGCAATGTTTGCCTATTACTGTGTATGAAAAGCTATCTGTGTAATAATTTCCAACAGGTTATGCTGTGAAAGTGCTAATTCTTTTGCTATGTATAGGAAGCAAAGCGTTTTCAGAATATTGACAAATCATGGATAAGAATAATGCAACGAGCTCATGAAATCCCAAATGTAGTAGAATGCTGTGTTGGAGATGAGACTATGGGGCAACTTCTGCCTTATTTACATGAACAGTTGGAAGTATGTCAGAAATCACTTACGGGGTATGAATTGCTAAATTTTTAATACATTATTATATTGGAAATAGTTTATATGAAATATTAATTGTATTTCAATCTTTCACCCTTATGTAGAAAAAAATTGAAGACCTGAAATATTCTAATAAAAATCTTGTTCTATTTTAAAGATATTTAGAGAAGAAAAGACTACTGTTTCCTAGATTCTTTTTTGTTTCTGATCCTGTACTTCTTGAAATTCTTGGACAAGCAAGTGATTCTCATACAATTCAGGTACGACCTTAGTGATCTCTTCTGCTTATAGCAACAAAAAAAAAGTAAAACCATTTAATAAATTAAAATGTTACCCCATTTTCTTTGTATATACTTTGCTTGAGAAAAGTTTTCACTGCTTCCTCTTTAGGCTTTAGCAAAATGTGAAATCAATATTTGTAATTTAAAAAAATCTTCAGAATTCAGAACGCTTAGAATATGGTTCCATCAAGTGATTTTCTGTGGATTCCTTTCACAACTAAATAAGAGAAGGGGCCCTATGAGCCTTTTCTGCTTTGCATATTGGAAAATTTGTCTAGCTAGTCTGGATTGTAACTGAGGGTTGATTGAGATAAAATAGTTGATCTCACACAATAGGTGATCTCTGTTCTGCTAGATCACCTCTGGAAACTGTAAAAAAACTGCAATGCAGATAAAATCCTGCACAACCATTACTGCAATTGTTACGAGTAGACAGCCTGAAATCCTTCTGTAGATTCAGATGAATCTTTGCAGGATAACTTTGTCTGCAATTTTTTTTGTTTACTAATTTTATGTATTTGCATTGAATGACTTCTGAATTATCCTTACAGCCGCATCTTCCTTCCGTATCTGACAATATAAATGAAGTAGAATTTCACAAAAAGGATTATGATCGCATGCTGGCAGTCATATCAAGAGAAGGAGAAAAAATTCCAGTAATTCTTTAAATATTTTTTCCAGAAATATTGTTAATAGATACATAATTCTATTATTAAACATCAAAGTATATATTAAATTCAATTATTCTTAATTGCAAATTAACGTTTTAAGGATTAGTATAACAAAACTGTAATAGTTCTTCATTAAATAAATTTCTAGTATTTTTATGAAATCTGTAATTGTTTTGAATAGATATTTAGTAACTACTTAGTAACTAACATTCTTTGTTAGTTTGGTGCCTATGTTCAAGTTTCTATTTTTTACTTCTGTTAACTTCTCAGCTGGACACTCCAGTGATTGCAAAAGGACCCGTAGAACTTTGGCTGCAGGATTTATTGCGTGTGCAGCAGATGTCATTGCATGGCATAATTAGGGAGGCATTTTACCAAATTAGTGACCCGGGATGTCTCTTGCTGGATTTTATTAATCATTTCCCAGCACAGGTGAGATTACAGGGTGTATATTTGTATGCAGTCTGGGCTTGTGTGTTGGGAGGTGGGATGTACAGAGCATATAGGATTGTCGATATGAGGAAGTTTTCATAATGGAAACAATGTTAAGGATCTACTCAGTGGAAGGCCAATCCTTAATTACTTTAGTATTGGTACCCTATATATAGCATAGTATTTTTCTTGTAATCTGCTTTAAAATTACATTTTCCTTCTCATGAAGAATATAAAGTAGAGCTTGTATTTTCTGTTCTATTCTGGATATTGAACCCCTTTCAAATGTAAATAAAATCTCATGTGCAGTCTGATTCAGTTCTCATAACTTCAGATTGCAAGAGTTGTGATTATGATTGTTTGTCTCATCATGTACAAGGTTTACCTTGTAGTTCATATATTTGTCACTATGAAAATGCAGTCTTGTAGAAGCCCATCATCTTGAAGGATTCTAGTTTGCCTAGGAACGCCTCCATCTTCTTGATAATTCATAAATTCATTAACAAGTAATGAATTATTCCCCATCCTGTACAAATTCTGACTGTAATTTGCTTATATAGTAGTGGGTGTAAATTTTTTTAATAGAAATTCTGCAAATATTAAAACTGGCCAATACATTGACAATTAAAAAAAACCCAACCAAACAGTACACTTAAATATTTAATAGAATTATCTTAAATTCTAAATTATAAATACATAAATTATATGTATTTATGACATAATTATGTATAATCTCAGCAGTATTTATAGAAAGTCTACTACTTTTCTTTAAACAGCAAAGGACTGTCTTGTTTGCATGTCAGGCATTTTGAAGTGACTTTATTACCATCTGCAAAGATTTTCTTTCCAATGTCTTGCTAATCCAGACATTTCTATTTTCAAAGAATTGTTTGAGTTAGAAGGGAGGGAGTTTGGGGAAAAAAGAAGAAAATGGACTTTGGCCAAGAAATTTAGAGTACACAGAAAGAAGAGCTATGTTATAAGACAGAAAAGAAATTGGGCTAAATACTGACAAATATTTTAAATGTTTTCTTTCATTCCAATGGTCTTTTCCTGTCTCAGAAGCTTCTGTTACAGGTAGTATGAAAAGACATATCCAAAGATTAATTTTTTTCCCTCTTATTAATCAGTCATTCTAAAATAAATTTGGTTTAGAATCTACTGACTATAAGTATGGGGAGATAGAGAAGTAGAAAGAGTGGGTGAGTCAAATTTTTAGGTCTTAGTGCTTTGTCAATGCAGAAGCGTGGGGGAAAAAAGGTATTGATACAGTTCTCACTGATCCTGTTTTGTCATGGGTATTGTAAATCGAAATCAGTCTGAGGCTGTAGTTTACATGCAATATCCTTTAATCCTAGATTTATTTGGAGGTCAGATAACTTGAGTTCAATGTGCTCTAGACTGCTCTGCAGCCATATGTTAGAAAGATACAATCCATCCCATATTCAGTAGAAATGGATGGCATATTTTTTTAAAATGTTCTTTAATTAGCTACAAATTGGCAATGGGAAATTTTCAGAAGGACTTCTCCCTACAATTTAGCACCTGTTTGTGTTTGTACACTGTGGGATTTTAAGTGAAACTGGGTCTCATTCTTAATTTGTGTGTATCTCAGTATATGACAAATTTTCTTAAAAGTTTTTTAATGTTTTCTCAGAAGTTTCCAGTATCACAGCAGAGCCAATTAACTCAGACACAGTATTCTGGTGAAATAGCATCATGCTGGATATAGTGATAGTTTAGGACTCTCTACACCGTTATTTATTATTATTTATCTAACTTCCTGTTACACAGAAGTCTTCTATAGGAAGGCTATTGTTCAACAAGTGATTCCTGTGGACTTTGTTTTGTTTTGTTTTGTTTTTACACATATTAAATTTGTAGGTTGGGTTACTGGGAATTCAAATGTTGTGGACAAAGGATTCAGAAGAAGCTCTACAGAATGCTAAAGAGGACAGAAAAATCATGCACATAACCAACATGAGATTTCTAGAGATTCTGAATATGTTGATTAGCCAGACAACGCTTGATCTTTCCAAGTATGACAGAGTGAAATATGAAACGCTTATTACCATTCATGTGCATCAGCGTGATATTTTTGATGATTTGGTAAAGTATAGATTTTGATTTCTGTTGTAACAATTTCTCTTAGGTGGGATAACTTCAGTTACATATATATGCATGTGTTTGTAAGACAGAGATGTCAATAATCTCACCACACGAAAAATAGTACATTTTTACTTAAACTAGAATAAAATCCATCAATTCTGCATCCAAATATTTGCTCCAAATTTTTACACTTTTCTTAGAAGATTTCAATTTTCCACTTCTTCCTACGCAATTCTTTTGATAGACAAAAGAAGAACTCTTTAGTATGCCCTTTCTTTGAAAAACTGTAATATTGCTTTGACTTGCATAACTAAAAGTCTGCTGAGGTTTTTGTAGCTCTATCATTATAATTGCCTCATGACTTGTTACATCTCAGTAGATGGCCCTAGGCTATAATTTATTTCTACCTAGAGTTACAGCAATGATGGCAGCATTGATCCATATGTCCTAGTTTATTCTTTCTGTCTCTCCTGCTTCTTCGGGGAGCAAGATATTGTGATTCCTCTTCTGGTTCCTAGTGAGAATATGTAGAAGACAGACAAGCAAAATACCCTGCTAAAATCAGCAGATAATGCCAATCCTGTACTTGAACTTTTTAGACTGTGGTAAATTGTTTATGTTCCTTTATTCTTTGAGGAATGCCTTCCCTCAGCACTACCTCTCATATTTTCACTGCTGATGACACAAGATGATTATATCCTACACCATTTGCTTTCCATGCCTCAGTCAGTTCTTTCCTTCATCATGCCCTTTGTTCCAATGTGTTTGGTGGAGTTAGCAATGTGCTGTTTGTTAATTTAACTTGGAGGGTGAGCTGCACTACCAAAGCAATGTAAGATTTATTTGATTAACAAAAACAGATACTGTGATGATAAGGTTAAGTGATCAGGATGCATTTTAGTACCAGTTTACTGCACATCTGAAAGTATTATGAGATGCTTATATGTATTTCGATTTCCTTATGTTGGAACTTTAACCTGAGTAATGTTATTCTTTATTCATTATTTTCATGCAGTTATCTAAGACAATAAACATGGATGCTCAGTTCTAACATAAACGTTTATTTACTTTCTTTTAAGGTAAAAATGCACATCAGATCACCAACTGATTTTGAATGGTTAAAGCAGTCTAGATTCTACTTTAAAGAGGATTTTGATCATGTCATAGTATCCATTACAGATGTTGATTTTGTTTACCAAAATGAATTTCTGGGTTGCACTGATCGTCTGGTTATAACACCTCTTACAGACAGGTTAGAAAAACAATTATAAAAGATGAATACTTTTAAAATACGTAGTGCATATTTAACATATATCTTCAATCACACAGGTACATTCTGAATTATGTCCTATGTGGGCTAGGTCATTCATGAAAATCTCATATGTTTGCTTAATCATTCTCTTTTAGAAAAGGTAAAATAGACTGTTACTAATTTGTGCACTTAGTCATTCCTAGAAAAGTTTTATGACTGCCCAGT
>WYDI02003214.1:0-31049 GCA_009867235.2 Psittacus erithacus
GTGGTGAGGCACTGGAATGGGTTGCCCAGGGAAGTTGTGAATGCTCCATCCTGGGCGGTGTTCAAGGCCAGGTTGGAAAGAGCTTTGGGTGATATGGTTTAGTGTGAGGTGTCCCTGCCCCATGGCAGGGGGTTTGGAACTAGATGATCTTAAGGTCCTTTCCAGCCCTAACTATTCTATGATTCAATGATTCTATGGAATTCTTCATGTCATCGTCCTCCCCAATGTCTAAAAATAAACTCAGAAACTTTTGGCTTTGATGTTAGCAAAGACACTCCTCTACGCAGACAGGTAGGATAAAACCTATGGCGGGATGCTTATAAAAACAATTGTTCTTTACTGAATGAAGATTATGAAAAAAATCTAAGCTTCGGCATCTACTGTATCTTCTACCTAGCTGTAACACCCACTATTTTTCAAAACAGTTACCCATACTGACAGTCATTCCCAATAAGGAAAAATAAAATCAGCTCTACTGATTGCGTCTTTCTTACCATTTTGCCTCCCAGAAATATCCAAGTAGTAAACATATAGGGAAGACAATCAGGTCAAGCAAACCTGTAGAGATGCCTGCACAGAACTCTATCTTTAGCAGTTAAGAGGCAGCAGTACTTAAGACGGAAATACTCTCTTTGCACTCAATAGTTTTGGTGACTTTCCTCTTCATTAATTTGCACAGGTGCTTTCTCAATCTGTGAAAGCTTTTAGCATAATAATGGCCTACGGGAACACATTCCACAGCTTAACTGTGTATTTTACAAAGAACAGCAGTCTTCTGAACTTAGCTTTTGCTAAGGTCTCTGGTTGCTCCAAACTTTTGCCATTGGAAGACTGAACAATTATCCTTTATTTACCTTTCATGAATAATTTATAATTTTGTAAGATCTTACCCCCCTTGACTTCCAAAGTGAAGAATACTATTTAGTAGTCCCATATCTTTGATTATCATCTTTACCCTTTTATGTCTGTGAATCTATTCTGAAATAATATAACTGCAATACTACGACATTTGGGAGCCCAAAGGTTTAATAACCTTTGAAAGAACTATATGAACTGACCTTCTTTTGTCCACCTGCTCGGTGACTCCTTTAAAAAATCCAATTTGAGACATGACTCTATTACCAAAGCTGTGCTGACTCTTCCTAAAAACACTGAATCTACCCAGATGTTAATCCTTGTGATTATGAAAAGAGCTAAAAATTGTTGCAGAAAACACTACGCAATGGAAAACAACTCCAAACTGTACTGCTACCAATTTAATATTGCTCAGACATTCTCCAAACAAGAAATAATTGGAATACTTCAGACCAAAAGATGAAATTTTGACAAAATAATGGCTTCTAAACCAGGATTTTTAGGGAAAAAAAAAAAAGCTCAAATTCAGCTGCATCCTTATAAAGCTAAAACTTCAGCTTACATAACTGGGTTTTGCTGCAAAGTAAAACAAGTCATTAAATTTTTAGAATATATACTAACCTGACTAAGTTTTTCCATGTGTGCAACCAAAAGAGGAAAACGATGGGCCAGAGCAGAGTCATTCTCAGTGCTGACTTGTTTAACCATTGATCGCAGCAATGCCTCTCCATCATAAGCAATTGGAAAGATAGAGGTCAGCTTTACTGAAGTATGGCAGAGAGCAGACATAACTGCAGCAAGAAGCCTGCTACTGGAGGTTTTGAAGTTTGCTTCCTGGATGTCCTAAAAACATAAACAGAAATTAATGGAATGGTACCTTTGCATTCAAGGTAAAAAACAAAGAAAGTACTTTTGAAAGGAACTTTCCAGTCCTATCACAAGAATAATTTAGAGAAAGCATTTCATATACTGACAGCTTTCCTGCTAATTTTACATTATCTTCTCCCATGAGCTTCCACTGAGATCTTTCAAATTGGAGAAATTAAAATTTGTTGGTTGACATGTTTTAGAATAATAAACCAATTAAAAATTATTTCTGAAATTATGGCACCCTTTGAATACAAAGCATGTATTTTAAATAATTTAATAAGAATAATACATTAAAGAACTGATTCTTCACTAGATTTTTATATGCTAAATGAATTTCCATGCAAATTGGAAAGGAAATTGCTTACATCTCACTTGAATCAATGCAAGCAAGCAACTACATTGTTTGAATGGGGACTGTCCATTCACAGTAAGCAAGACACTTAAAAAAAAAAAGTTGTTTATTATAGAATAATATTGCCAGATTCTCATATACCTTGGTGGATCAGAACACTATTGATAAAATTTAATAATGAGAAATTATTCAACTATTAGTAATGGGTATAAAAAACAGCACGAAAGAATTTTACTGCTAATGGAGACAGAAGTTCCTAAACTCCTGTTGAACTTGTATACAACAGAATTTGAATTGCAAACTAGGATACATGCCAGAAAAAAGGAATAAAGGCTTTTAATACTGCTTGGCTTCTCTTTGAGCTAAAGGGAAAGCTACGCTGTAGCATTTATTTATGCTATTTTAATGTACCTGGTCCAAACAATTCAACAAGTCACAAAGACATGCCCACTGGAGAGCTGGTGTTGGATAAAATGAATGAAAACAAGCTGTGAATGTATTATGACATTCCTGAAGAACAGCTTCTAAAAGAGTGAGAGGCTGACTGAGGTATCCTTGTGGATCATTGTCCAACTTCACCATGCAATGATCAACTCCCTCAGATAAAATTTTTCTCAGCAAGGTCCTTGTTTTTCCAATGCAATCTGCTAATTTGCTCGTTTCTTCTACCACTGCCTTAGCTGTAGCTAGAAGGTTAGACAAAGAGGAACATTAGATGTAAAATAAATGAAACATTGTCATATTAAAATGCACATTTTACATGCAGATAAACCAACTAGAATTTAGCAACACTGATAAATCCATATTCAGTGAAACCAATTTAAGAAGGAAAACAATGCAGGGTGTTAAACTACATCAAAGAAAACTGAACATCAGAAACTTCCAATTTTCCGGTTTTTCAGAATCACAGAACGGTGTCCCACAGGCAGGGACACCTTCCTCCAGGCCAGCTTGCTCAAAGTCCCATCCAGCTTGGTCTTACATGAGCACTGTTAACCTACAGGCATGAAAAACCGATACTGTCCTCAAATTTAAATTGTGCTCACCAGCAAAGCAACTACTATGTGCAAAAACAAACAAACAGAAAAAAAACCCAAAGCCCCAAGTAGTCCAAAAAAACCTCAACTGTCAAGCCAAAAAAGAAAATAACTTTTAAATATACAAAAATTAGTGTAAACATCTGGTGTTGGATGCTTAATCATGCAGATTATTGCAAATGTCCTATTTCTGACAGCAAGTCTCTTAATTGCTCCAATAAAACCATCTGTACAGGCAATTTCATCTGACAGCATACCCTACATAAATACTTAGATCAAATTTTGAATCTTCTGTAGATTATTTGCTGATAAATATTAAACAAGCAAATCAAGAGGATGTTGTGGTTTAAGAAATACCTGATATTGGATATATTTCACAGGTGTAGACCCTCAGCAATCTCAGGCAGCAAGTGCCCACAAAACGCAACCTTTCTAAATCCAAAAGTGTAGCAGTGTATTGGAATCCTTTAAGTCCACGAAGCTCTTCAACTCCCAGCACCAGTGTTGTCCAGCTCCAGTGAAGAATGCTCAATAAAGACTCAAAGCATTCCTATTTCAGGTTATGAAAAATAGAGGAGACAGATTTTGTGTTAAAAATAAAAACTGAACTTTCAGCATCAGTGTAAGATGAGAAGCAAATAGCATTTATACCCATGTTTATTATGAAAATGTATTTATGTCTCTACACATCTACCATAAAACACACAAATCCTCTCTGCTTGAGAATAAAGAGCACTGAGAATGTAGGGAAGACTGCACTGTAACAGCATGCTAAAAGCAATTTATATCATATATGTTATGTATGTTATTTGTATGTGGAAGTCTCCCAGTTATTTAAGAACTAGCAATTGTTTGTATTCACCTGTAATAGAGATTTTTAAATACATTTTTACTTGCTTCATCTACATATGAATAGTGCAACACTCACTTTTATCAGAATATATTTTTGTCATAATTTATCAGGCCTGTCTCTTTGTCTTTAAACAGTTAGGATTTGCAGGGTCATGGGAACTGTATCACATTTACAGTACTTGAAAGTTCAACAGAAGCTCACAAAAAATCAAGGACTTAAAAAGTTTTTTGTCCAAAAATTGTCTAGTATTATGAAGTATGGTTGGTAGCTTCATAAAGTTGTACCTCAGAAGGCAAACTACAAGTTATTTGCTATCGAGTATTTTCAAGCTGGAGGTATACCTTCAAGCTGCAACAATCACGCTAGTTGTTCAAAAGTTAATTATAAAATATCTAATGCTTCAGACAAGCCAAAACTTTCCTCTTATCCCAAGTCAGATCGTGAGGGATAACAGCAGGAAACTAATGATGAGGGAGGATACAATGTGAAGAATTAAAAGTAGTAAGAGTTCACAGCTTAGTGCATTTTTTTTAAGCAAACATATATTAAGAATAGCTATTATTATGGCAATAGAATTACTACTAAAAATGCAAATCATACAGATAATATATTTGTAAAAGAAACCTGAACAGAAGGTAATTCTGATAATTAGAAAATACTGAAGAAATGGAGAATTCATAAATGAAAGAAAGGGGGTTAGGAAAATTGGACTATGAGTGGCCATATGGAACCAGCAACTTCAATGTAACTACCTGTGGAGAATACTGACAGTACTGTAACACAGTATAAAATATTAACCAGGATGGAACTGAAAAAAAACATTGCTTGTAACACATAAGGAAGGGACCGTGCTTTAAAAAACACAACAATTGAATTTGCCTTGTCCTGCATGCTAAAACTGCATTTCACTTGATGCAGTATTTCTCACAATTTGATTAACCTCCTTGTATGTGAAGAACTGCAGATTATCTTCTATTAATAGTTGCAGTTCACTGCGCCTATTAATACTCTTTTCCTCAGCATATGGAAGTTAAATTGAATGCTATCTGATCCTCAGTGAACACTGGAATGCATCCAAGAGGAAGACAAATCTCACCAATGACAGTAATTTAAAAGCCAGGGAAGACAGCATATAGTAAAGCTCCCTCAAAACTCTAAATAGCATGCTAATATTAATTGATTGGTAGGGAGTAAGGCTTGTACACTGACTACAACCAGCAAGTATGTACCTCAAAATCTAAGTAGGCTCAACCTTGTAAAACAAGTATATTTCTAGGCTCTAGTCAGATCAATACAAAGCATAAGCTCACATCTGAAATATTCAGGAAAAGTTAAAAAAAGACAATGTTATAGATATATAAAATTGAGATATAAGATATATATATATTTCAGTTTACCTAACTTCTGCTTAATAAAGCAGACAGAAAAATATCATTAGTTATTTCCACATTTATGTCTTCCTATTTTCCAAGTATGAATGAACTTGCAGGGAACACAGAAGATTTTTGATAATACTCACCACTGAGACAGTTCTGGCAAAAGATCTCTTTAAAATATGCACAGGTTCACTGGTTTGCTGTTTTCCTTTAGATGCACTGCCATCACTTGTAGGCAACCTGGAAGAACAATTTAAAGATCTGACTTGGAAGTCTGCACTTTATACTTCTAGCAGGTTTTACTGCTTATATAGTTCAAGTGGAACAAAAGTGGAAGAAACTTTTAAGGTAATTAACAAAAAAAAAAATGTTCAATTTCAGCATAACTTCTCCCAGTTCCTAATAATTCTGGAACAGTAATGAAATATCTAGAATGCTGTTTAATTGGCAGGATTGTGACAACCGATAATAAAGTTCAGATTTAATTACACATGAAATTATTACAAGTATTTACTTGCAATAAGATGATATTTTTAAGACTAGAAACATTACTCCTTAAAGAACAGTAATTCTGGGGAGGTAAAATATATATGGAGATATAAAAAATGCAGACAGCACTTATTACTACAATACTTCTCCTTTTGTGCCACTCATGGCTCTTCAGCCATATCCTTCCTTCAGAGGCACCTACTGCCATCTATCCATGGAAATCATTCAAATGATAATACGTTATGCCAGGACTTTCAGTGCATCAGTCAAAATGAAGCTTTCCTCTGGAGAGATACAGGTCTCCGGGCACAAAGCTTAATGGCCAAAGCAATCTGCTCTGATAAGAGACTCTGAAAAGGACACGCTTACAAAGGACATAGCAAAAGAACTGCTGTGAAGAAATTCCAAGTTTCAGAATTAATGTGGGGGCAGATGGCTATGTGTATAAATATATATATATACACACATATAAAATATAAAATTAGCATTTGTATATATCTGAGGAAGTCTGAAAAATATACCAGCAATAGAGCAAAAGAGCTTTGGCTTTTGAAAACAGACCTATATAACATTTAACATGAGAACAGTAAGTTTACAGTAACTTATTGTAAAGGACATTAGATGTTTGTTCCTTTGCTTCTTTGGGTTATTTTTCTTGCAGGATGGAGGGTTGGTGTTCATTAAGTTCATCTGTTTGATAGTACACTGCTCCTAAACTAAGGCCTACTAAATAGAATACTTCCCAACTAGTAAAAAAATGAAGCATGTTAAGTAAAACCATGAGGCTCTACAGAACTAAATGAAAGTCTCAGAACATAATATATGAAGAATGACTGCAAGAAAAATTGCAAAGAAACAAATGTTGTTATAATTGGTTTATTACATTTCTCAGACACTAAATTTTCCTCAAATTTTTCAGATACTTTTTTCCTTAGCCTAATACAGTAACAATTTCATGAAACATACTCTTATTTTAACCAGGCTTATATTTAAAATACATGCCAATAAATTGTTCTAAATAGAGATCCAAATATTACCTGTAGAGTAACTGTGGGATCTGCCCTGCATTAACATCTGTACCATTATTTGATTTCTTGGAACTTTTAAACTGAAATACAACACTGAAAGAGAAATAATCCAATTATTAGTCCAGTGATATTAGATATCTCCTTTTGCATTTAAAAAAAAATATAAAAAAAATTTATACCCATCATCTGTAGTAATAGAGGCCTGTCCATGAGATCCACAGTCACTGCTGGGTCCTGACACTCTTGCCCAGGCGACATACCACCAGCCCGCTTGTAGGAGTACTGGTTCATCAAACATCATTGCATACTTCTCTCTGGGATAAAGAGATTTTAAAAAAAATACACATGATTTCGTTTTCAAATTAATCTTTAATGAATTCCGCCCTGCTTCTAAAAAAAAATTGAGAATTAATGGAATTCAGTTAGTAACGTCAATAATCTATTAATGTTCAGAAAGTAAAAATATTTCATTGAAAAATACTTTAGTAATTAAAAAATAAATCAGAAGGACCTACAAATGCCTAAGTCTAGCTTGACCTTGCATTTTGAAACAATCAGATATCAAATGTCAAATAGAGTAAAGAAATGTCAAATAGAGTTAAATTAACACACACAAGCATAATTACATTTAATACATGATACTGCAAATAAAGTATGATTATAAAATATTATTTATATTATTTTAATTCAATTCCAGAAAGTTTCTGTAAATGACAAGAGCTTATATGTGAATTCTTAGGAATTACACATGAATATTTAAGAAAGTATATATTTAGGAGTATTGATACATAAGAATTAAACCTAAAAAAAGCAGTCATGGATGATTTGAATGTTTAATTATTTCATAACAGGGAATAAAAAAGCAGCTAAAACATGGCTAATCCCATCCATATGCACAAAATCTTTCAAACAATAACTGCTTGTATTCTAATGAGTTGAAGCATAGTAACTCTTCTTTTGGTTATGATAATTTCATACTGCAGTAAGTTTAATGATGAACTGTTTAATGACAATACCCATTTATGCTCGAAAGCACTCTTTTGATAGAAGCAATCAAAAGAGCTGCTGCAATGTCTTGTCTTGTCATCACAGGAATATGTGATTTGACTTTGATTTATACAAGAACAAGGGAGAAATGATTTTGCCTTCTTTTAATTTAGTGCCATAGTGGTCTGGTGAGATGTATGGTGTTTTACTGCTTCACCCAATACACTTTGTGTGTAAGTTTTACATCACCTGCTACAAACTTCTAATGATGTAAACCATCTCTGATATTTAAAGTGATTTTAAAATGTGCATAAACAGAGTTAAAATAAAGGTCAAGAAGTAGGCAGCCACAGGTAAGGCAAACATCTTACCTAGCAGCACAATCATACGCCAAGACATCTGTTTCAGCAAGAAGGTCTCCATCAGTCTCATGGTCTCCCCCATCTGGACCCAATTCAAACAACTAGCAGAGTAAGAAGAAAAGGTAAAAATACGTCTTAGGCGTTAGAAACCTCATAATACCACTTTTTCCTGTCTGGCATTCTGCAAACTCTCCACTCCTATTCCTTCTCCCCAAAAGTAACTGCCAGTTACTATCACTGACAGAATTGTGATTCACACAAATTCCCACTTGGAAATCAGGATTTTTTAATATCACTAACTGTCAAAAAATAGCAACTGACACTGCCACCCCCTTCCCCAAACCTTATGCCCAGACATATTCTTAAGTGGAGAAACTCCACCTGCAGGCAGGTCATACACAGAGCATTCAAGAAAGGCAAAGATGTGCAGAAGGTGCAGGCTTTTGTCTTAGACTGAAATGCACTGAAGAGCTACTCAACTTCTCTGGAAAAGGACAGCTTGACTGTTTAGCAGAGCTAGTCAACAGTGTCATAAACTAGGACAAAAGATGATACTTTTTCTAAAAGAACTTGGGTTTCTTAGTCAAAAACAATTTTTACAGTTTGAGGAGTTTGAAAAAGGACCACAACACATTTATGATTTCCCTTGCAAACACCTATTTAACACACAGTTTATCCACAGTATGACTGGCAATTCTATTTTGGCTATAAGCTAATCCTAGGCAACCAGAAACAAATTGAAAAGGTATACCAGTGTGCTTTCACAGGCTTACTACCTTCAGTATATAAACATTAGTCATGCATTGGTTTTTTTTGCAGTTTCCTGGTTTTCCTTATTCATTTGCAATATTTAATCACTGTGTTAAACTAGAATAAAGTACAGCTACTTATTTTGGATCTCCTGTTGACTTATGCAAATGCTACTGTTAAGCATATGCCATTTATTTCCCTAAAACAAACCCGAATACCTAGTCATCTGAAAATAGAAAAAGAAAATTCAACAACCCACTAAATGTCAAGTACAAACAAAAACATATTCTGTATCTAAAGATCAGATATAAATCTCAGATATTGGATCCTTCCTTTACATTGCGTTTCATGGAGTTTCTGAAACCCTTATTAAATGCAGGAACAGAAATTACTCACTGGAAACCACAGCTCTGTCATCACACTGTGTTTATGTGAGCTTTTTTATACAAAGTCAGGTTTGTTTATTTAAGTCAGCACACATGCTCCAGCCCTAATCGTTCTCTCATTTGGCACAAACCAGAGTTAAGTATCTTTGGTGCCATTCACTCTCAGTTAAATAATCCCAGCTAAGAAGTTACTGATAAGCACCCTTTTCCTGGTTTTGAGAAGCAGTCCCTCATGTTAGTTAGAACCAGATGCAATTCTAACTTGAAGCCCACAGCATCAATTTTTTGCAGGTGGACCTCTGAGGTTTGTATAAATAGATCACAGAACCTTTTATCCCACTTACACATCTGCTCAAGATACCTGTAAGATGGCATAGCATTTAGTGAAGGTAAGACTGGGTCAATTCTTGACAAATAAGAAGATTCTGAGATGTCTGTTTCTCAGATGTATATTTCAACCACCTTACCTGCATAAGTTTCATTACTTCTGAGAAGCTGCACTCTAGTTCTATTACAAGTGCTTTTAATATACAGCAAACCACTCATCAAGAAATAAAATTAATCAGGTTTTAGTTGGCATTTCTAAAGTTCTGATTTTGACACATAATATTGTTTAAAATCAAACTAAAAAGTTTACCTTTATTTTAGCGGTGTATTCACCCCTACCTCCAAATAGACCAAGACCACCTAACAGAATATCTGTATCAGCACAGAAACGGATAGCTTCTACTGAGTGGGCTGAATAACCCCAGCCTCCTCCATGACCTGCAGGGGAAAAAAAAAAAAAATAAAAAAAATAGCAAAATTACAGTTAATCTATCTTAAGTCTTTCATTCTGCAAGCTGACTGGCTTGTGCTATGAAATTATACTGTGCACGTACTTTCAAATCTGTTAACAACACTGTAGTCTTCTTTAGAATAAACTTTCATTACTGCTTGAGTCTCTTCTTCCATATTTGCTACACCCATTTTTAAGTCCTGCATAGCAGCCAAAGTATCAAGGCAACCTAAAAGAAAGCAAAACCAAAAAGAAGCCAAAATTTCTCACTGTTGATTATAATCAGCAAAATGGAAATAACCAAACATGCTACCAAATATCATTATAGCTTCGATTAGGTTAAGGGTCACTGCTGTAGAATCTCAAGGCTCACTACTGAAGATCAATTTCATTTAAATTACTCATTTTCCAGAATAACCAAGTAATGTGATTAAACCTACTCTGCAACTTCTACAATGGTAAATAAATTACCAGCAACACCTTAATTTTTTTTTTCCTTTTTAGATTTCTCATATTACCAAAAAAAAGTTGAATTAGTAACAATTATGGGCAGACTTGAATGTCCTTGTCCATAACAGGTGGGGTTGGAACTAGATGATCTTTAAGGCCCCTTCGAACCTAAACTATTCCGTGATTCTAATTTAAAATTTATCACATATCTCACACACACTGAAGGGGGCAACACAAGGAACAGATCCCTCATTGCAATCAGTGAGCAAGTGACCCAAAATGACTTCCAAACCTGTGCTTTGAAGCACTGTGAATGTTGCATATGGCCAGTTTTCACATTAATATCATGGGATTTCTTTTGGTAGGCCTTTTAGAGTACTAAAGGAAATCATATTAGTGTTACTGCTCCATTATACAAAATTAACAAGAGAAAATTTTAATTTCAGGTACTGTATTTACTTTAAAATAAAATTAGCTATTTAAGATCACTTTTTTCCTGTCTCTTGGAAGCTCCAGGTTAATTTATCAGTATTGACTTTACTCTGCAGACAGACCAAAAAAAAAAAAATCACCTAAGAAGGTCTCTTGCTGACCTCTAATAGCAGGTTCCATCAGAACTCTAAACCCCTCTAGCACCATTAAGATAGCAGAAGATAACTATTTTGATTAAAAATAATGCATATCAGCCAGATCATACGTGTTAAAGAGCAATGGTGAAAGATTACAAAGTAAGATTTTAACTCAAAAAAAAAAGAGTTAGAAAGGTGTTAGATTAGGATTCTTGTATACATTAAGGAATGTTTCTTTATTTCATCTAAGCTTCTGACTCATCAACTATAAATGCATACCTAGAATGTGCAAAGCTGCATGAGATCTTGTGGTTAGAGCTTTGGAACCAGTTGGTAGGGCAAGTTCTGGACTCAAAATACTACACCGGGATTGCATGTCTGGAGCTGAGGGAAGTCTGGAATCCGCAACTACTGCATTGTAACTCCACAGTTCCCTAGCATTTGGTCGAAACCTAGAGCAAGACAAAATAGAGTAAAAAAACCCCAACATTCACCTACTAGAAAAATTAAAAAATCTGATAATTAAATTTTATAAGCTATTTAATGTAAAATGTAAATCATTACACCAAACAAATATAAACTTTACTAGCACAACACACTAGGAAATGGAAAGACAAAAACACTTTTATTGCACTTCAAGTCAAACAGTATTATGAGTTTACAAATTTCAGAAAATGTTAGATACTTTTCAAAGCTAATATTAAAATGGCATAATCTATCAAGAAGCATGAATTAACTAGGAAAGTACTAGATATAATGGGAGGTGCGCTCAAAAATGAAAAAGATGCCAACTGAAAGTGAAATGCTTACTTTCAAGTAAGAGTAAAAACATCTTGAGAAATTCAACATATTTTGTTTGGGTTTTTTTAAATGGATAACATCATTTCATAAGATTACAAGGGATTATAGAAAAGGGCAGCATAAACAAGGGACTACACAAAGACCTTTTATACTATGGATTAAGGTGGAGAAATTAAGATTAACATAGATTAACATGGAGAAAAAGAAAAAAATTATGTCCTTGATGTCACTGTGTAAAAAGGAAGAAACAAAACCCCTGGGAATGTTCTGAATAAGCACAAAAAGAATTTTCACTTGGTACGCTTTTCTAAATTGTATTAAGATGGTTTAACTAATGGAGGAAGAAATAGTTTTGATGAAAAATATTACAGGAAACCATATGTATTCAGGATTTCAACAAGTTAGCAATGTGCAAGTTTATACACACACACCCCTACAAAATTATTTAACCACTTGAATTGCATCATTACCTGGAGAAGGTTCTAAAGAAAATCTTTAAAATCTACATGATCAAGAACGCTGTCTCTCTGTACAGAGAAACAATTTAAAAAGGCATGAATAAAAACATCCAGGAATAATTAATATACCAGATACTTCACTACTGAAGGGCACATTCATTAATGTCTTTCTTGACTGTTTTAATATTTTTTATTAAATAAGAATGGAATTCTGGATGAAGACATCCAAAGTAGGATGTAAGCAGCCTACAGACACAATGATCTTTTAAGGATCTGATCCTACATGACACCATCATTTTCAGATGAATACAGACTAGCTCACTCTCAGCTTTATTCTGTGCTTATTTTTGTTTTTCCTAAGTCTTTGAACAGTTTAAATGTAAAAGATCACCTGCACTTGGACAAAAGTCTAACTTCTCTCCCAGTACGCGGCTAACATAGCTTTTAAATCATTACAGAAGAACTAAATGTTACAATTCTGTTTTGGAAGAAGTGCTTTTGATCTATGCCTGCTCAAAGACTCCACTGAAAGCAACCACCACGAAGACTGTAAAATAAGTACAACCAGAATTTGAATGTCTAAGCCATCTAAGCAAGTATTTTTATGTTTACCTCCCAAAATGTCATAACTGAAAAGAATACTATTACTCTACCCCTTCTCCTATTAAGTCTTAACCAATAATACCAGACAGAAGGATGAAGATTTAAGATATAGGGCTGTGGAAGCTGGGTATGGCAAGAAAATTATTCAGTGAAGTGTTAAGCATATGGAAGCAAATAAGGGAAGAGTGAAAACAGTAAATAAGCTGAAGAGATTGGAGTTCTGAAAGAAAATGATGAAAAAAAAAAAAGAAATAAATTAAAAAAGGAAAAAAAAAATCAGGCAAGAAATGTTTGTTTCCAGCCTACCTGAACAAATCATCAAAAAAAAAAAAAAAAAGAAAAAAAAGTGAGAAAAGATACATGGAAGACTAAGTATTGTTCTTCATTTACTAGGGAAATGAGCATAATCAACCTCTAGACTTCCAAAATATTTTAAATAGGATTTCTATACTACAACTTTAATAGCTATAATTCACACTTGCCTCCAAATAACATCATAGACAGGATCCAGACACACGCCAGAACCTTGAAGGTCTTCCTGCTCAGAATCATTGAATGTTTTGCAACTGCCATCTACTTTATTTATCAGAAGACATTTGAAAGGAGGAGGTTCTGATATTGAAGCTGGTACCAAACCTAGATCAGGGAGCAAAAAGAGCAGAAAAATATGAAGATCCCACTCAATATGTGGCATCATTCTCAGACTAAAGCCAAAATGCCGCACTGAGCCAACTACTAGGAAGAAAATTAATTCTATTCCAGCTGAAACCAGGACAAGCATTAACGTAGCATGGAAGAACAGATATACTGCTACAGAAAAAAGGAAAAAAAAAAAAACAAACCAAAAAACACAGTAAAAATTAAATGCAAGCAAAGTTTAGATTTTTACATTCTGAATTTTAATAAAACTGATTTCTAAAGTAACTAGGATCACCATGTGCAGTGTAACTAGACTGCCAAAATATCTTAATTTCCTCCATTCACATTTTTAACCTGCCGCTCCTCCAGTGTTCACATGACTGAAGTTATTTTTTCCTTTAATATTTCCATAAGCATTTAAATATTATAGAAGAGTTCTTGCCTATTATATGCCTGCTTGCAAATATCTCTGATGTAGCAAGCACATGAGAATTAATAAGAGCTTCATCGATCCTGAGAAAAGTCTGATCTCCACTTGCTCCAATCCATGTTGCCTTGCGTCCATATTTGGAGCCTATATTAGGCATAGGCGCTGGCTTTGCATTCCAGTAAGGCATATCCAGAATTGGTCTACCAAGCTGACCTTTCTATAGAGGGAATACAGAATTAGTACGTAACACTAACAGTAAGTCTAAAAGATTAACAAGCTACTTTAATAGTTACAATATACAAAAGCAATAATCTGGAAGAGACACCTTACCACAAAATTACTTTCACAAAGTAACGGCTACTCTAAGTGAAGCACTACACATTTAAATACAAGGAACAAGTTACTGACAGATATTGTTCTCTCTGTTCAGTTAGGTTTTGAGTGATTTTTTTAAAAAAATGCAACTCAAACTATCTATCAAATATAAAAGCATAATTCTCTTTCAATACTCTATTTCCAAATAACTTAAGGGCTAAACAATGAATTAGTTAATTGGGGGGAGCAGGGAAAAGCAAAGGGAATTATCTACATTCAGATTCAGTCTGAATTCCACTCAGTTCTGAACTCCTATGGACTTAAAGTCTTGCAGAGCAAGTATCTCTTAAGGGTACCTAGAAATCAATCAGCACACCAAACTTGACCTAAAAAGAGCATAAAATACCTGAGTAAGCACCTCTGCATAAGGTCAGTGAACATAAGGATGGATACCACATGGACATAGGAGAATATATAACATGTGGTTATGAAAGTAGAGTACCAGAGTTATGCTGTGTTACACTGAGCAATGATCTCCCCTCAAGTGGGAGCATAACTTCGGCAACTCACTGCTCAGTGTCCTGTTTTCTTTCATAAACAGGACACATTTTTTCTAACAAATGCAGATAGGCAGGTCATAGAAAATGTAATAGATACTTATTTTCAACCACACTTGCAACAGTAAGAGTTTGATAAAACTGGTGTACCTTACAGAATAACCTAGTTCTAAATCACCACCTTCATTAAAAAATAAAAACCACCAAGAATTTCTGGTATTGTGCTTTTATAACCACAAAAATATTAGAGGCCATATTTTTAAATGTGACAGACACAAAAGACACGCAGAAGTCATAAGCAGTTCTGTAAGAACAAGTATGAACAGTATTGGAAAAAAAAAAACCAAACCAACTTTAAATACTAGCATATTCCCATGAGTACGTATTATTATTATTTCCTTACTGAGAAACTTCCAAATGTGAAAACCTGGCCATCCATTAAGAGAATAGCTGTATGGTTGCTCCCAGCAGTAACTTGTGTACTAGGACCTGGTAATGCCTGCACCAAAGTGGGACATCCCCTATATCAAAATAAATGAATTCTGTATTAATATATGCTTAGGCAACATTTAACACACACATTAGTATTATAAGGATTTCAATCATTGTGAAATGTATTCACTATGTTCACATACTACATGGAATCAGAGTCAAGCAACACCTTACATATTAAAGAAACAGAGGTTTTAAACACTGTACCAGATACTTAAGTTTATGCCATCTTGTAACAGGGAAGCGGATCAAGTACACTCTCTTCAGCTAAACTCAAATTAGCATAGAATAAAACCAGTTAATTTCATACATAGTTGTAGGATTCCATTACTATTACTGTAGTTATACTCATATACATATATGTGTGTGTATGTATACAAAATATATTGCAATGAACTGCACAGTAAAAAAATTCTTTTGTGAGGATGCTGGTGAAACACTTAAAAGAAACCCCAAACTGTTTTCATTACGAAGAATCAAAAGCCTTATGTAGTTAGTACACCAGTACAATTACCAGAAGCAGTATATATATAGCCTTCCTAAGACTGCTTTCTAGGGAGCTATAAAAGAAAGGGAAGGTCTACCCACCTTATCAGCTTTCTAATGCATTATTATAATGCGATAGAATAGTGCGTTATTCTCCATTTCTAATGGCGAATAACGCATTCAAAACCTGCTCTCCATTAAAATCAGACTCAAGAAAGAACAAGCCCCTCCAAATGGTTTTCCAGGAAGATCTGAAAAAGTCTAATCCATGTGCCTCCCAGGTGTAAGAAAATAAATCTCCTATTCCAGTAAAAATGATGGAAAAAAACCTCAATAGGATGATCAAAAAGCAAAGAAAGAAAACTTGAAGTGATGACTTGCAATACAAACAGCAGAAAAGATTAAAAAAAAAAAAAAAAAGAAATATGAGATACTAAAACTAAAACATGATCTCAATCCAGCAAAGTGAACAGGAGCCTACAAGAACTGCAACAGACTTTGAATCCCATAACGAATGCCTACCTAGACTTCAAATTTATTGTGTACTTAGACTGTGAATTTGGAGAACTAGTTATTCCCAAATAACTGTGTTTGGGAACTCTAATCCCAGAGAACAGCAGCACTATTTAAACTTACTTTTAAACACACACTTTCAAAAGTAAATTAACAGTTTGCCTTATGATGGAATAAAAAAAGACAAGACAAACCATGATCATCTAGTGATCGTTTAGCAGCTAATGTGCAAAAAGATGGGCTGCCTGCATGTTCTGATCTTGGCTGAATTGCAGGTAGAATGTAAGCTGAGAAAGTAGGAGGAAGGAGAGGCATTGTGTTCAGTAGGGAAGGACAGATAAGATGTGAACATCCAAAGATGTGGAACAGAGGAATGTAGCATGAAGACAAGTTGATGACTTGAAGGAGGGGGAACACAGGTATACAGAAAGAAATTATTCCTTTGTGGTGAATGCGGCTTCCAGTGGGCAATTCTAGTGGAGATGGAGAGACTGAAGAGCGGCACAAAATTTGGCAGAGGATGCACAACATGACATTCATATATATATAGTAGCCTTTGTTGGACTACAGGCACATGGGTTTGGACATCAGTAAGATTATACACAGACACACAGAGCAAGTTCAGCAGCACCAATGATGAAACACCTTAAAATCAGAAAAAAATATCACATTTGCCTCCCATTAAGTTTAAGGAAGCTCGAAAAAGCACTGATGCAGAAACAAAATATAGTTAAGAACTAATCCAAACGCATTCCTGTTAATGGGAAACACTTTTATTACAGTTTTTTTTTCCTCTCCCTCAAAATTCTGAGGCACAGAATTACCAATCCTATGTTTTAAAATAAATTAAAAAAGGTGAATATTTCATCTTTTTCATGCATAAAAGCTAAGCTATTAACATCAAAAGTATGCATCTTTGTTTTTCCAATTGAATCTATCAGCCAAGTTATCTGAATGGTGTGTATGAAATTACCTTGGCAGCAGCAAAACAAAAATGGACAAGCAACTAATATAAAGAGGTGTTGTATATTATCCTCTTAAATAGCTCTTTTATTAAGTTAACCCAGTTTTTAGAATGCCCAACTACAGTGTATAAACTAAAGAATCGAAAAGGAAAAAGCTTAAGACACTCAACTACGCCAAAAAAATAAAGTGAAAACCCAGAAAAATTGTTTTTACTTCATGAAAGGAGGATGGATCTTGAAAAATAGAGTAAGCCAGTTTGACTGGTATATATGGAATTTATAACCTGCAAATACAATTGGCTATTTCTCTATCCCTCTAAAACAACACAGAACAGCTCAGCACAGACAAGACTTAAGAGTCTGAGAGACTCTTTGAACAAAGTTTTGATAACTAGGGTTTCTCCATTTGAAAGGGAGAAAGGAGGAAGCTGTCTTCTGGGATGGAGTTGAAAGACACACTTGTGTCAAATCACAGATTCTTTGGTTTCTGGATACGGCACAGGTCAATCACTAAAGACCAACCGCAACTATACAGAAAATAACCTAATGTCTTGGGAAAATGTAAGATTGCTGAATGAAAACCAGCAGATATACATGCAGAAGCCAATTCAGGATCCCGCAGAAGGTCCAAATGCATTTTGGCTGTCCACACCAAAACTCTCTTCAGTCCCGAAGGGTAAGCATTCCTGGGAGCAGATATGGTCTTTGAAACCTCATCCTGCATTAACTATTTGGACAATTGCTGTCCATAGTACTTATCCAGGCAATAGCTGGCTGCCAGCTCCAGAATGATGTCACTTGGGGCAACTGATCCTGGTGCTGCTGCAAATTCAGGTTCACCATGGGCTGTCACTTTATAGTGGGTAAAAGGAAACCAGTAGTGATTTCTGCCAGTTGCAGGCAGAGTTGGACATTACGGAGTTAAAAAGAAAATGGAGATCTTTACATTTGAGGTAACTGGAAGTCTGGTGAAAAGATACAAATAAGACCCACACGTAAGAATTAAATAGTCAGATGATGTACCTATAAACATAGTCTAATCAAACAGAGATGACGGAACACTTTTTTTTCCTAGAGATATTAACAGGGTATAATTTCTACACTTCATCGTCAAACAGAACATGGCTGACTGTCCATGGAAGGTCTGCTCAGTTTCCTTCCATGTTATTGTTGAATCTTCTGAAGCAAAATTACTTCAGGATTGTCTTACTTCAGGTGTTCCATTCCTCGAACTTCAGTGCCAGATCGTATTCTTGCTAACGTAGTGCTGAAAACAATAGTTTGCCCAAGAAATTCAGGCAATATTTGAACAGTAATAGAAAGAACCTAGAGTTTAAACTTCCAGCTTCAACAAACAGGCCTTTGCTTACCTGAATACAAGACATGCTATTTTTCACCAAGATTAGATTCTGCAAAGCATTTCTTGCTT
The DNA here is from genome assembly GCA_009867235.2 of Psittacus erithacus. Taxonomy (NCBI): domain Eukaryota; kingdom Metazoa; phylum Chordata; class Aves; order Psittaciformes; family Psittacidae; genus Psittacus; species Psittacus erithacus. The sequence continues at coordinate 18,831 of WYDI02003214.1, forward strand.
TCACTTTCAACCCACCAGCATCTAATTTGATGAGAATATTAGCAGAGACTGACAAATCTTCATGTAGCTAATAGCTCATCAACATCTGCCTCTGTGGATTTTACAATGAGAAGCCCACACAGACTAGTTTAATGGCTCCAACAAACTAGCAAGGAAAAGATGGACTCCCAAGAAGCAGATCACTTGCATTTTTAAGTGGTCCATCTGTGAATGGCTGAAGTGTTTGCTGGAGAAAAAAATAATACCACTTTGTGCATATTAATTTTCCTTCACACCATTCCAGTTCTATTAATGGTTTATTAAGAATCACTTTGTCCTGTTCATTTGATGTTTTGTTTGTTTGTGTGCACAAAAAAGTAGTAGTAAGTCCTTCTAGGGTGTGCAGTATGTCTCATTCCTACTGAAGTGCAGGGAAGAATTTGTAGTGTTCACCATACTCTAACAGAGAAGTCCAAAATCCTTAATTAAGGAGAAAGCCATGCCTGGACAGGTGCACAAAATTCAAACTAGTTAAGCATTTTCAAGACTTTAAAAAAGAAGGTCTCACTATTAAATCTTTACACTGCAAGACAAAAGTTTCTGAAAGGATAAGTCATCAATCGCTGCGCAGGAACTTCCATAATTGCTTCATCTAGCAATGAAGATGGCTCACTCAGATGAAAATGAGAGCTCCTGTATTTTCCCTTACAGTTCTCGTTTTCAGGGGTCCCATATTTAGATATACTAGCTAGGCTGTCTAAACATTGGTTCCTTTTTTTTTTTCTTTCTCTCTCTCTCAGAAATACAGCAGAGTATCAGTTCCTGGATTCAGAAGATGATAGTCTTCCTGAAGTCAATACAAGCAATGTGACACACTGCATGACTGACATACCACTGACCTGGCTGGAGCTGGCCATCTGAGCACCACTGCGTCCCAACTGAGGTGGAACTCTGCATAAGGATTCCCTGTTTCCTTCTCTGAATCCCTTACTGTGAGGATAGAGGACAGATCTCTACTTAAAGCTGGAAAAAGAAGTACATCAATGAGGAAATCATAATTTGAATGAGTACGCTAAACAGCAATATAGTACTACAGCTAGTTCTCATGCAAAGAACATACTCCAAACTTCTTCAAGGCTTTTCTCTGACACTCTCTAGGGTCTGCTGTAGAACGATATAATGGTCAGTGCCAGGTTGTTTGTACCTCCTCAGCTTCTAGGACTGGTCAAGCACTATCTTTTGGTACAGGATGTTTCATGTTCTCTTCTAGGATCTCACTTGGAAGTACATTTGGTCTCCATCCAGTCTCTGTCTAAATAAGCAATAGATGTAGGATTTACCACCTGATACTCTGACAGATACAGCAGATAGCTCCGATGCCTTCAGAAAAGCCAAGTGATTTCATCAAAGTTGGAAATAGGTGACAGTGTTACCAGTACAAATGCCACTGTTCTTTGTACCACTTCAGTCTTTTAACACAAAACTGGCCTTATTCCCGTAGTGACTTGAATTGCCAGCAAAAAGCCACTGTAGCTTGGAACAAGTGTCCAAGAATTTCCAGGAATGAAAACAAGGGTACTTATCTGTGATATGGCTCTACCATGGGCAGAAACGCAGACTGTATTCACCAGTCCAATGCAAACTGAACAGGTAACAGTTTAGAAACTAGCATTATGCAGAGTAACACTTCTGGCAAACTTCCTTCCTTCCCTCTCCCCCTTTTGTTTAATGAAACCAATAAAAATTTTAAGATGATGAAGATTTCTTCAGCAACTTGACAGAAGAAATTATTTGGAAGTCTCCAAAGAGATTAGGAGGATAGATGTTTAGTCATTTTCGTCTCACTACAAAAAGAGAAATGACAGAACTGAAGACAGGTCACAGATGCTCCACTCTGTATGCCTTTCACACAAGGACACCAGGCATTACTGGACATACGCAAACCCTTAGTAATTTCTATTACACAAAATCCCATCTTATGTGCTATACAGTGTATGTACGTACCCAAGAACAACATTATTACATTTTCTTTTATGGCAGGACATTAATTTTTTTACTTTAGTGTGTAAATAAGATGTTAACGATGAGATACTAAGGGTGAGATTGAGCTTCACATTAAAGATGCCTGTATTTAATTATGTCACTGTAGTCAATGGAGATCGTGCCCATGAAGTTTACAGAGCCACACAGCATACCTAAAACAGTTAAGTAGTGGGTGATTAGTTAAATAGCTCTCTGCACTCTGTTGACTTCTCTATTTCCGCTGACAGAAAAGAAAGCACACATCACTCATACTGACATCCATAGTATGTGTCTGTGAAGTGCAGCTGAGACCCAAGCTTAGTAAACTTGCTTTGGAGAGTAATAATAAACAAGAATGAGATCATAACTAAACTACTGACAATGGCGTAACAGAAACGGGTTAATCTAGGTTTACAATATCATGCTATTATAATTATTGCATACGCAGTATTTTACAGAAATAATAAAAATGAGATTTGAATGTCATTCTCATATGTAGGGAGAATTAAGGAGACAGAAGCATTTCAACTCAACTCAGTTATCAAAGCTCTGATAATAACTTTACACAAAAGCCTTTATGTATTAAATTATACAGTACAACAGTATTGTTACTTTATCTATATCCAGAGGAGAATGGAAAATTAAGTGCAGAACAAGAGCTTATCAACTTTATTTGGAATATATTTGAGTTTTCATGCTTGCTACTACACAAAACCAGAAATTTAGCCACTTTTTATGCAGCAGTACATCAATACACAATCACATCCTTTAATTACCAGCTCACCTGGAATTAACATCACCATGTCCAAGTTGCCCATGCTGCCCATATCCAAATGTGTAAACGTCACCATTCTCCATCAAAACCACTGAAAAACAAACAAGAAGAATATTTTTGACATGCACATGTTAATATGGTATTGCACCAGTGCTGGTTAGCCTTTCTGAGCAGCACAGTTAATGATCCCTACTGAAACACTAAGAGATCTATACCAGATTCCACAATCCTTCACAGCTGGCATCTCTATGAAGGGCTAGAACTGTGCCAGGCAGATGTTTCCAAATGACTTAAAAATTGATTAAAAGCTCTGATGTAACTCAATACATGACACTTACAGTCCTTTTCACTGTTGAAGGACAGTGTAGCAGCCTACAAAATGATACTGCAGCCTTTCCAAACTTTATCATTCCTGTGTACATCCTTATTGAAAATTAAACACAAAGCAGTGAAAACACATATGAACACTTTACAAAAAAAATAAATCAATGCTATAATTAATACCGATTATTTTTTTTTACCTGAATGGTGAAATCCACAACTGACTTGCACAGCTCGCAGTTCACAGTCAAAGTGGACAGCGCCTGGTGGATAGGTTGTGATTTTGCTGGCATCCTTCTCACCTCTTTCTCCACTTCCGTCTATAAACAAAGCTTAGTTATATCCCGTGTTATAACTAAAAGAGTTATATTAGAAGAATAAATAGAACAATAACTCCCCACCCTGCCGTTTGCAAGGCATGAGAAAGAACTCGCAGAGCAAGTAAAGGAGACAGTTCAAAATGTGGCATCAAATTAGATGCGAAAGATGACAGAACCTCTACTTCTAAACAACCTATTACAAAGTCACACATCAGAAAATATCATCTCTAAAGTAGAAACTTCTGAGGAGCGGACAAAAATGACCATCAAACCAGGAAATTCAAACTTCAGAAGTTTTGCTTAATGACTACCACTTTGATAAGTAGACAGAAAGCCCTGTAGTTAAACTCGATAGGCAAAGCTTGTTTGTTTTTTTTTTTTCAGTTGCTCCTTGTTAAGCATTTCACTTGACTACAACCTGGCCATATAGCCCTTGTTTTCCATAACTAACAATGCAGGTCATTTCTAACAATGTCAACATGCTCACTACTAGCACGCTTGTTTCCTACCAAAGATGCATTCTTAGACATTGTTTCCGTGACTTCTTTCAGTAAGTATGAAGTGCCTTATTGGTTCTTACAGTCAAACTGCTCTTACGTCAGATTAAAGCACCAAAGTGTCAAAGAACTGTATCATTTACAAACTTCTTGAAAACCACTATCTTCTCCAGAAATCAGAATATTTAAGTCATCTAACAATTACAGTGTAATTAAACTACACGGTCACAGGGTCACAAAGGAAGGTGGTTTCCCAATAGTAGCCAGAAACCCACATGACAGAGAAACAGACAGGCTCATCACCATTAAAACTCCTATAGCTGTGTGGAAAGTGGGCAATGAAAGCTCCAAAGAAAGTGCATTCTTACAATGAAAAAACAAATAAATCTGATGTATGGCTTTATTCACACCATCTCTAATCTAGAGAAATAAGAGAAAAAAACCCCAAAACTGCTTTCAAGGAACAGTGAAAAACCTCATTCAGTCTCAACAGTAAGTAAAGTCATAAACTATAAATCAGAGTTCTGCTGGGAAAAAAAATAAAAACAAAAACAAAAAAAACCACCACAAAAAGGAAACATTTTGTTAATGTTCCCCCATTGAATAAGGGGGTGATGGTGTTTCGCTTCTCACTGACCATCTCTGAAGATCAGAGAAACTACTTGTAAAGATACTAAATATATTTCTTCTCACCAAAGATGAAAAGTTTTAATGCAATATGATCATACACACTAAAAAAAAAAATCATAGAATAACTGTCTCTTTAGACTACAATAATTTGCCAGCAAATCTCTGTTTAGCTGTTAGCTACTGTTAGCAGTAATTACCTAAGTAAGGCATATCAGTCAACTTACTAGTTACCTGTGATGTTAATATGCTGATTATGTATGCTTGGGAGGTTTGACATACTCTCACATTCTTCACATCTCCAATTCCAAAAAAGTGCCTGTCTAACATGTCTCCTTATTACTGGCAGTGTGTAAAAACCAAGTTAAAAAAAAACAACCAGTGTCTCTAAAACATTTTTGTGCAACTTTAATCTTCTCAAGCAAAGCGCACAGGTCTTAAGCAACACGTCTTTAGTTGCATTTTGAACTTTTTTTTGAACATTTCACATATAGAACAAGACTAGTGGACTATGGAAATGCCAATACAGAACATACTGACATATTCCATTATCATTTATTTCTATTAAGTCTTAGACACAAGTTTTCATTGTCAGCTGTCTTTCTCCAATGAGTGCTTCAAACTACCCTTCAGCTGCTCTATTTTATAGTTAAAAAGTAAACTACCAAGTAAATTTTCTTGAACATGTAATAAGTTTGTATTAGCATTTGAAAAAATGGTTCACTTCTGGCTTGTTCCATCAGTGTATGTTCAGTTTTATGTAGACTTTATCCTTTTGAGGGTACTGGGTTTCATATTATTTAGAACATTGTTTTCACAAATACAGGAAAAAAGCGGTATTTGCTTGCAGAATTTTAACAGACTCAAGGAGCTTATTTTGATTTTAACTGCTATTCAGCTCATTCCTACAGTTGAGAAAATTATAGACTTCCATTAATCTTTTTTTACTCAGATTGCCAGTGATGAAGTCCATGGGGATTGGAGATGCATACTGTGAATTCACTAGCTCACTGAAGACTGAGGATGAAGCACAAGGTCATTTTCTTCTTAGTACTCAAAGCACTCCATGAATACCAAGAAGATGGTATCTACTCCTTTCTATCTATACCTGTGATGAAGGCACAGACATAGATCAGAAAGATTATGATTATGCTTAATATGTATTTTTTATAATAACAAGGATCTTGATACACAGACCCTGTGTGAAATGAGAAGATGGACAATAGCAAGCTTTCCACAAAATGGGTATTTTGATGAAGTTGAAGGAGTTTTCAACTGAGCAATTCAACAGAAGAATTCCACAAATGAAAATCATGTAAATTTGATAGTATGTACAAGTACGTAATAAATACACTCTTAAAATGAGACCACAATTGTTAATCCTGAAGAAGCTGTTCACATTCAAGTTTAAATATCATTACAGAGAAGCTCTGCAGCTTCGGAGAAGCAGGAACAAGTACCACCAAGTTTAGTACTGGCCTCATCAATACTACCAGTCAAAATAAATTTTCTTAGTCCAAAGATCTTGAAGGTCTGGTTGGTGCGAAGAGTTACAAGAGTACTTTAGCAGAAACATATGAAGTAAGAATGCCAGTACGGAAAGCATCATACTCAAAAATAAAACAAAAGAACATGCTGATTTGAATGTTATAGTGTGCTTTTACTGAAGTCAACATCCCTGTTTCCGCTTGCTTGATAATTGCTTTTGCATTCTATGTATAGTAAAAGAGGCATGCCTTTTAAGATGAGGTATACCACTTATCTTTTTCACAATTCCCCCCTTTCCCATTATTTTGGTAACATCCCACTTCACCAGTTTCCCTTTTTCCCTTGGAAGCTCTTCCAGAAGTTAAGGGGCATTTCTAGTTTCTAGTGGAATTTATGGTTGTCTTTTGAGAAGTAGTCTTCTGAGGCAGAGAAGGATGTCAAAGTTTACTTGTAAAGATGTTATAATCTTCTTTATCTGTTTAGCATGAGACACAAAGAACTAAAATCAACTGAACGTTTTCTTCGCATATCGCTTTCCTCAACAAAAAAATACATGCTCAGTTCTTCAGAGCATATCTGACAAAATTTTTCAGCACAATACAGATCTTCACATTGTTCTTGTAACTCCAAGAAACAATGTAAACCTCAGACTGACACTAGTGAATATACCTCTTGTAAGGAGAGTTGAGCTGAAAGTGAGCTCCAACTACTAACACATACCAAAAAAGTACAGATATACACAGGATGACTATACTCCTTTATGCATTTGCCTAAAAGCTCAAGGGCTTGCAAGCAGTAAAACCAGCAGCAGTATCCAGCTCAAGAAAACTGATGATCAGCAAACTGTCACTCAAATGACAGCATTTAGGTTCTGTATGTTCTTTCAGCATTCAATCTGTCCCAGGGAGATTGTAATAGGATATTCTATTTAATCCATCAAGATTTAAACCTCAGATAATAAGTTTTCCAAATAGATTGAACATATGTTATGCAAATAGAAAGGACCAGATTCTGCTTTCATTTCTGTGAAGTAAACTTAAGATGATTTCATGATCCAGTATGTTCATAACTAGGTAGACCTGTCACCCACATGCTGAAATCATTTCCCAAAAAGCTTCAAGCTGTCACACAATTTGTTTGCATACATGCCAAATACTACCACTAACTTCCGCTATTTCAATTGAAATGGCATTCCAACAATTCTTTTCATACGTGGCTGCTCTTCAGAAAATAGTTGAAACTTCAAGGCCCTCACCATTTTAAGAGCTTTCTGCTTACTTCGATCAGGTTTATCATCTATATTTTATGTATTTATCCCTTATACATACATATATATAGACACAGCTATATACAGATACAAACTACAAACAGCTTTGATGCAGCTCAACTTTAATAAATTCAGCTGATTTTTTTTTTTAAACATACTACATCTTCCTAAGTTGGGGATGGGGAGGAATCACACCTGAACAAATTAACACCTTTAGAAATTTAACGTACAATGAAGTGGCTTTCCAGACACACAAAACCATCAGAAATATCAAAGACACCTCTCTTACATACGTTCTGCAAAAGAACATTTAAATAAAGCATATTGCAACATAAAATCTGTACTTTGATTTGTATTTTCGCATTCAAAGCTAGTGGGGAAAAAAAAAAAGTTGCTATTTACATTATTTTAAATATTTAATTTCTAAAAGAGGCTGGTTAAAAGATAACACCAATGAAAAACTGTGTGCTAGAATTAACAAGTCTGGAATTGATACGTTAAAGCAATCACCCCAGATACACAACACAAAGGTTCAAAAACCCAATGCAAAAGCAATGCAGCAGTCCAAGTCACTGGAAGCTGTTTAAGTTCCATACAGTGAAATTAAAGAACCTTAGGAATGAGACAACATTAGAAATGAGGAAAGGCACACAGAGAGACAATGCATATTTAGCAAAAAAAAAAGGAAAAGAAGGGAAAAAAAAAAGATGATGCACACTATCAAACATTTACACTTTTAAGAAAAGGTCAACATTTAAATGAGTTTCTTTCTCCTCAGGTAACAAGACAGTAACAAGAGGAAAGGCAGAACCCATTTTGTGCAGTTCTTTGAGAAGACAGATTCAGCACACAGAAGAAGTGACTGGGAAGATGGGCTTATTTCCACCCTAGCCAATAAGGAAGACCAAATACCTTTGTGCTTGTCCCGTTTATGCTTTAGCTGTGCTGGATGGGGTCTGATTCTGGCTAGAGCCTGTTCTCGATGGTTCATAAAAATAGGACCAGGAAATACAAGGGGGCCTGAGGAGAAACATTTTGCACATGCATAGGAAAGCTCACAAAATGGAAACAGTGTGTTAAACAAAAATCAAATAAAAAGCAATGAAACAAATGAATAATAACTGTATAATAATCTTGTTTTCCTGAATTCGAAAGACTAAGCAAACGAAAGTTGCCATTTCTTCATAATAAAACCAAACTATTATGCAAAGAAACAATAAATATCCCACAGTGACAGTTCTACTTGAACTTATAAGTATGCAACTGCACTCCAAGCAATGAAAAACTGTACTCCAGAACTTTGTATTTTACTCCAGTGTAAGTATTGTACAAATTTGGTAGGAAATACCCATTACTGTCTTTAATAGTTAAAAAAATTATCATGCCTTACATCCTACAACATTACATTCAAAATACTGATTTGGAACAGTCTCATATCAATGCAAAATTTAAAAACCATAACCATTCATTTTTAATTACTACTGTTAAAATCCACAGTTATCACTTAGAAAGAAAACAGCTACACAAATGCACCTGTTTCATGAAGAAAATTACTCAAATCGTAATTATTTGAATAATTACTTTTTCCTTATTTACTGTCTTTAAATTTTGAAGTCTATTTATTTTAAAATATTACCCATCTATGTAAATATCTTCAAGAGAAGATCTGTATTTCAGGAAAGCAATGGTGTATGTATTTCAATTTTCTTCTAGACTACTTTTTCTTTTTAAAATCTAGCCCCAAGCAGTGCTGTATGAAGTTTAATTGAGGCTGATTATATGTAGCTCATAAACCAGCAATTTCTTCCTTAAACCTGAATTTTTCATCTATTTTAAATGATAAGCATTCCACCAAGAATTTCTCTGGAGGCATCATCTTCTTCCGGAAGTCTCACATTCAATAGAAACCATGAATCAGGACCAGCTAAATTTGCCAAGCGCCACTCTTGCCATTCCGTAGGCCCCCAGGCCTTACTTACATGGATGTTCAATCCCTCTCTCCCGCCTCTGCCCAAATCCCCAAAAAACCACAGACAAACCAATTCAATAAAAAGAAACCAAAGCACCCAAAACACCCCAAATCAATATTTGTGTTGTGCTAGAAATAGCTTATGCAAAATATTGCAAACAAGTATTCCTCCTCATTCCCCCAAACCATTGATAGTCTATTTCAATAGCTGAACTTTATTAACAAATTAACATAGGCTAACTTTTCATAAACGCCCACTGCCTCAGGCTTCCTGCTGTCAGCTTTAGACCTTCAGTTCCTTCACTAATAGTAAACAGTACAGAAAGAAATTTAAGTGGAAGTTAGGCCAAATTTATCCAGTTGTAAAATCTTCTGATGAAGAAACTTGTCTTCACACAGAGTTCCCGAATTTTAGCATTAACTTAAACATGACGTCTTTTGTTTGTTGTAAATCCACTACTAGCCTGTAGTTTTGAGATTCAGACATCCATTATATACATATATATACATATGCGCACATGTATTAGCTAATACAATGCCACCAAACCTCATTAATCATGTACGTCTCACACACAGAACAGATTTTTTTGTTTTCATTCTACTGTTTTTTATCTGAAATCTCTTTATCCCAGAGTAGTTCCCCCTGTTAGTGAAGAACTGCTTCTGATGGTAAAGGATCATAGTTTGCTTTAGTTTTACCTTCAGTAACCACAAACATAAGTACAACAACGTAATTTCACAGAACCATACCTGCTGGCCATTAAGGACAAAAACCTACAGCTTTCTCTTGAAAGCATTCTTGAAAAGAAAGTCATGTACGGGTTTGATATTGCTTCAAGCAGAAAGTGTGGTGTTTTCTGATTGGCTCTGGTTGGTTTGAAGTACTCTGAAACAAATACAACCTCCAGATCCTAAAAGCATCAAAATAAATACTTAACTAAAATTATAGCAAAAAGCTGTACTAGTATTTAGTGGGAATAACTGGATTTGCATACATAGTTCTGCTGTATATTTAGGTGTATGTTCAGCAATGGATGGAAAATAGTGTTACTGACAAATTGATTCCAAGCTTATAGTGGCTTGGGCAGATTTTAAACAGATTTATATGATACTCAGCCTACATTACAGAATTAAGTGAAGCAGGTACACTTCAGAAAAATAAAAAATCTGCCCAAACATAGACAGGCTTAGATTATACTTTCTCAAAACACAGCACCTCTGATTGAAATTAATGAATATCCTGTGGGTTCTTTTGTTGTTCCAAGTAGAGTAAGACTGATGGAAAATTACTTGCCCTTTCTGTAAAGGCATCAAAAGCTAAACCTCGGTTTACTGGTTAATTACAGATCAAATCTGTAATCTCAATGATGATTACCTAAAGGTTTTTACATCATACACTAAGAAAAAGCAGCACTGAAATATCAGTGAAGCATAAGACCACTTATTATCACCATCTTAAGAGCTATTTCTTTGCTTAATAGTATTTTTTGCTTATTAGCTAAATATTTTTTTGTTTAAAAAGATATTTTCACATTATCCAGCCTTCTGAAAAAGGTAAGCTTTTAAATGGTAAGCTGAAATTTTTGACTACTACGAAATGCTATTACTTCAAACGTCACTCTGAAAAAGTCACAGGAGCAGCTTTCAAGATTAGCTCACTCAGTAAATGGTCAAGTTGGGTTTATTACATTAATTGTACAATGTGGCCCAGGGATTTCTGTAATCCACTAAAGCATAACTTAATGGACTAAAGACTTAAAAAAAAAAATAGGTGTTTCTTAGAAAGGAAAAATAATGTATGTTAGAATGTTCTGAACATTCTAACATACAAAACTTCCTCATTAACACTGAATAAAGTACAACTACTCCTACAATCAGCTCCCACTACTCATATCAAGCCCTAAACCAACTTGACAAACAACAAACATTTCTTCATATGGTACATCAGCTCCTTCACTTCTCACCAGAACAGAGGCAGTGGAAAACTGAAAAGCATACACCAAAAATTATGTTGCGCTAGTATGAATTAGCATAGAAGCTGTGATGAATATAGCTGGCTTTATTTCTCAAAAGGTCATACATCAGACTCAAAAATGTGGTATTGATTTTGAGCCCTCCTCACTGCTCATCACAGCCATAGAGCTAGAAGCAGAACAAAGCAGCTGAGTGAAGCAGCTCTATCACTGTCACAGGAAAGAAGCAAAACACCTGAGCACACTGTATGTACTTGTTGCACAGAAAAGAGCGAAGACATAAACGTAACATTAAGAAACTCCTGGGTCATCTGAAATTATAATTTTATTGTCCCTAACTGAAGCACCTTTAGCTGCTATTAATTTTAACAAATCTAATCTGTCACAAATATTTTTTTTTCAGAGTGAAGTAACACAAATAACTGATTCTAAACATCAAAATTATTTCCTGCTTACAATTCTATCATAGCAAGTGATATCATAATCTGCTGTGACTCATATCAGTTGATCAGTTAACAGAGAGTTTGTTGGTCAGGGTCAAAGGGAGAACAGCTATGGGAGACATTATGTGGGGATTGTTACAGACCGCCTGATCAAGAGGACTCTGTGGATGAAGCACTCTATAGACAGATAGGAACAGCCTCACGCCCACATGCCCTTGTTCTCATGGGGGACTTCAACCACCCTGATATCTGTTGGAGGGATGGTACAAGCAATCCAGGAGGTTCCTCAATTGTGTGGAAGACAACTTCCTTCTGCAAGTAATAGAGGAGCCAACAAGGAAAGATGCCATGCCTGATCTCCTGCTCACCAACACGGAAGGGTTGGCAGGAAATGTGATGCTCCAGGGCAGCCATGGTTGCAGCTATCATGAGATGGTCGAATTCAAGATCCTCAGGACAGCGAGAAGAGCATGCAGCAAGCTCACTGCCCTGGACTTCAAGAGAGCAGACTTTGGCCTCTTCAGGAACCTGCTTAGTA